>VMBQ01007965.1:0-36121 GCA_007657795.1 Dreissena rostriformis
AATACGTCCCGTATTTTATACGGGCGTATAAAAAATGAGTCGCAAATCCTAAAAAATGTGAAAATTTGAGTCACAAACTGTTCAAAACTGTGAAAAAATTAGTAGCTAACTTCTCAAAATTGTGAAAAACAGCCATTTTCTAAGAAGGAAAAAAAGCCCTGCAGAAGTCAAAAAAGTTTTTAATTGGAGACATGAGAGTCAGAATCATTTGGTTTTATCTCTCTCGTCTTTAATTTGTTGTGGTCTTACATTGAAAAACTGACAAGTCAAAAATCACATAACTAGAAGTCTAAGAGTTAAAGGTAAAAAAAAGCTTTGCAGTGTTTTCTGTATGAGGAATATGGTTTTGCGTATATGTTAAAAAGAATACGGCCGAGTCTAGCATGCCTACATGCATTATTATAACAGTAAAGATTTCGCAAATAACAATAACTTTTAAATACTGATGCATTGTTGAATATATTGTTACAATTAAAATTGGGAAATAAGTGTTGTTGTTTTTTTTTCCAAGTACTTTACAATTTAGACTTAAAGTGATTTTTATAAAATTGTAAAGGTTCAACTTATAGAGCTTGATGGGAGATGAGCTAAATTTGGAGAGAAAAACAACAACAAGAGATGTTTTTTTTTACCTTTGACCTTGAAGGATGACCTTGACCTTTCACCACTCAAAATGTGCAGCTCCATGAGATACACATGCATGCCAAATATCAAGTTGCTATGATCAATATTGCAAAAGTTAAGACCATTTTTCGAAACCTAGACACAAGTGTGACGGAATTTTCAAAAGGACAGACAGACAGACGGACCGAAGGAAAGTGCTCTTTTTATTGGGAATGGGTCCTTACACTGGTCCCAAATTTGAACCCAAAAAAAACCCACTGAAATTCAAACCAACCTGTTTGGCCAAAGACTGCATCTTGATGTTATCAGCATTGTTGTCATGAAGCGTAACAAATCAACATCTATGACACAATTTAGCAAAGTCACCAGTGTTTGTGTTTTGACTTGGGATAAATACAGGGCTTTTTTTCCTTCTTTGTGAGTGGCCCTGGAAGGACATTTCACAACTTTGATAGGGACAATTCACAAACCTAACAGGGCCGTGAATTTGTAAAAAAATTGGCCATTTTTCACAATTTTAACAATTTCACGACTCTGTTTTTCAAAATTTTAAGAAGTTCCCGACTCAATTTTTCACAATTTTGAATATTTCGCGACTTAATTTTTTCACAATTTTGAAAAGTTTGCAACTCATTTTTTCACAATTTTGAAAAGTTCGCGACTCATTTTTTCACAAAGTGAGGGGGCCAGGGCCGCTTCACAAAGTCAGGAAAAAAAGCCCTGATAAATAAATCTATTGATAAAGTGTTAAAGCCACCCAGACACTTATTCATTCATACATAAGAGCTGTCAATTGTATTTACATAAATTTTGACATCAATAGAAAAGCTGACAGTTTTTATAACAATAGATAATAGTATTTGGGTACATGTATTTTGTATTTTGATATTTTGTTTAGTATTTAATTTCAAACCAACCTGTTTGGCCAAAGACTGCATCTTGATGTTATCCGCATTCTTGTCATGTCGGAGGATATTCTCTGGATAGTTCATACTGTCGGCCATCTTCCCGGCTATGTTACGGCTATTCTTCGCTGACTGTTGTTAAACTGTCACTGGCGTCTAACCTGACCCTAAAAAACAACAATTTAAAGTTTATTATATATCATTACCGTGATTTATTTGGCCCAAAATTACATGTACAGCCTCTTACAGGCTATTTCCTGATTGCAAAAAAAAGCATTTTCCCAAAAATCATCCCCCCCCCCCGCAAAAAAAAGCCAAATTTTTCTAATAACCTCAGTAATTGAGTTTATTATAAAGCAATATAATTCCGTAGCACTTTAAAATATTAAATTTAAAATGCAGTTAAACATGCACATACAACAACAAGAATACTGCTTTTTATAATAACATTTAAAATGTTCATTTTTCCCAATTTCATGGTTTATCGCGCTATTTTCCCAATCCAAACGGCACAGGCTGTAAAATTGAGAGCAAAACAAGGCTTGTCACCATAGGATGACATATGCCCCCTTTTTCCATATTTTTTTAAACCTAAACGCAGTGTTTTTCCACATTTTTCAAAACCTAAATTCAAAGTGTGACGGAATTTCAGACGGACAGACAGACAGACAGTGCGATCACTATATGCCCACCTTTGGGGGGCATAAAAAATCACTGATATCATTTGAAAGGTTTCTGCATGGTAAATAGCATTAAAAACAACAATATCAACTAAACAATTTGATGCTGCGCTTTAGGCTAAATTTCGTAGTTTTATTGCTATCAGGGCCCTCAATCCATTTTAGTGGAAGCGGGTCGCTACCCATAGCAGGGGGAATTTTCGCGGCATTTCCCTTTTGGGGGGGATTTTTTACTTACTCTCTAATTATAACATTTGTACATGTTTGCACTATATTCATTGCTTTTTTCATAATTTAGTATGTTTGACAAGATTAAATTAAAATAGAAAATAGAATTGAGATATAATAATCATGAGACACATCTATCTATAAAAAAAATAATTTTTTTTTTTTTTTTTTTTTTTTTTTTTTTTTTTTTTTTTTTTTTTTTTTTTTTNTTTAAGGTAAGTGACCAATTGTCTATACAATGCAGGACGATAATATATACAACACGACTAAATGGCAATTTTAGTGTTCGCATGTCGTATGATTATATGTATCCCGGAAAAAGCAATTTTTTGGAAAAACCCATTAATCTGCTGGTACAAATAAAGCTTACCCATTTATAATCCTTTCAAAATCACACACCGTATCAACCGTTATTATTTAAAGTAAGCTATCATTGGTTTATATAGTGGACCAGCGTTGTTTGTACCTGGGTGATTCGTTGGTTTTTTCGAAACTCGTGCTTTTCCGGGACAAGTCTATAGACCAAGTAAGGGCATTCGATGAAGATTTTGTTTAGACGTTGTTTTCTTAAGCTAATCAACAAACAATAATAAATCATTTCAATCTGCTAGCGGATGAGAACATCTTTGTACTGTGTGTGTTTATAAACCTAATTAATATCACATGTAATGTATTATGAATCAAATTTCATTATTTAGCCATGGATCTCATTAGGTTTAGAACACCAATATTGCAATAACCCTTTTAAGTTAAGTGAAATACAATGCAAACACAGAAATTGTATGATAATAATGATATAAAATATATTTTGGAGTAAAGGCCCGGTCACACCGCCAGAACTTTGCTGGAGCGTTCCTTGAACGGTATGAAGAGGGGCCGAATTTCGGCAACGCTCGTCACCGCGCACAAAATGGGGAAAAAAATCGAAAACACGGGCGTGCCAAAGCGGTGCACCAGCGTTGGTTTAGCGATGGTCTAACGGTAGCGAGCGTTGGTTTAGCGGTGACGCGAGCGTTGATAGAGCGGCGTTCTGCGCATGCCTGCGTCGGCTCACGGGAGTTTAAAGTTGGTATAGCGGCAAACCGCTTCTGACTACGGAACTAAACGGATCGCTTTGATAGAAGTTCTGATACTTTCTGATAGAAGTCGATAGTTGAAGTTCATCGTGCCACGTAGACAAAAGAAGTGGAAGGCTGGAGATGGAGAGGCAGCAGCCTCCAAGAAGATCATTACTGAGCAGGCAGCTGAACCAATGGAGTCAGGTAAATATAGGTAGCCCACTAGTTGTGTCAAGAAATATTCAACAACTGTGAAAAAATACTGTTATGTATTTTACTTTAACATTTTTAATTTATTATTCATTTGTTATATTTTGCAGAGACCAGTAATGCCACACCAGAATCCACTGCTAGCACAGCCACTGTTAACACAGCCACTGCTGCAACATCCCAGACAGGGACAGCTATTGATGAAGGTAATCGCCAATAGAAATATTAAATTTAGAGATGATGATAATAATATTAATAATAATAAAAATAATAACCATAATCTTTCAATCACGTTGACATTGTTCATGTAATATTCATTTGTTATATTTTGCAGAGACCAGTAATGCCACACCAGAATCCACTGTTAGCACACCCACTGCTAACACAGCCACAGCCACTGCTACCACAAACCAGGCAGTGGCAGCTGCTGATGAAGGTTATCACCAATGAAAATGTATGATATGTAGTGATAATGATACTAATGATAATAATAATCTTTCAATTACGTTGACCTTGCTTATTTGTTATTCATTTGTTATTTTTTGCAGACTCTGATGACGAGCCCGAGAAGGCACTGACACAGGACAAGCCTGACAATGAGGAAATACCACCCGGTGATGACCAACCTGAGGAGGGCCGTGCTACTGCTGGTGCTAGAGGTAATGATAATGTGATAATCTGCAATGAAAAATCAACACAAATTGATCTAAATAATATATGTTTCATTTTTACATTTATTTTTTCTATTTAACTGTTATATTTTTCAGACTCTGAACGGGACGATGAACAACGTCAGCCGCAGAAGAAGTATCGCCGCAAGGCCCTCCTGCTCGACAATGACACTCAGGAGCAACTCATCGAGTGGGTCCGGGAGCACGAACTTTTGTGGAGGAAGGGGACCACCGACTAGAAGGATACAAAGAAGAAGACGGAACTTTGGACCAGGAAGGCAAGAGAGCTGAACATTGAGGAGGGAGCTGAAGTTCTCAGGACATGATGGAAGTCAGTCCGGGACCTCTACGCTAAGCTTATCTGCAAGAAGTCTGGCCAGGCTGAAGCGAAATTGACGGACAGAGAACTGTTCATCCAGAGGAACTGCGACTTCCTGCACAAGGAGGTCAAGCCCAGGAAAGGCCAGCCACTTAGAAACATACCCCTCACACAGGAAACTTTAGCAAACCAGCCTCCAAAAGTCCAGCCCTCGGCGTCGACCAGCATCTCTCGCCAGCCTTCCAAAGACATCGAGGTTCCGTCCTTCTCTCCATGCCCCAGGCTGCAGGTTGCCATCTGGTTGTGCATGGTCCACAAGTCTGTTCTGGATCACTGGATAGCGGGTGCACATCAGGTTGTGGAGGATGCAGCAAGCTTCCACGATGGTTCTGAGAGTTTCATGGTGATGTTGCATGGTGGTGAGCAGAATCTGGAACCTGTTGGCCAGGATGCCGAATGCGTTCTCCACGACCCGTCTTGCCCTGGACAGCCCATAGTTGAAGATGCGCTCTTCATGGGTGAGCTTTCTGGTGTTGTACGAAGTCATGAGGTAGGTCCGCAGTAAGAAGGCGTCATCTCCGATGATGAGGTAAGGCACATTCTGATTGTCATTGGGTAGGGGGTCTGGCTGAGGAAAGGCATAAATCCTGTTCTGGTCCAGCCCAAGATGGAGATCACTTTCATTGTAGATCTGAGCGTCTGAGGATGAGCCATTGCCTGAGACGTCAATGTAGGAGAACTTGTAGTCAGCATCCACCATGGCAAACATGATCACGCTGTAAAAGCCTTTGTAGTTGTAGAATTCTGAGCCAGAGTTAGGAGGAGCTTTACAGGCCACGTGCTTGCCATCAATGGCACCAACTGTGTGGGGAAAGTTCCATCTCTGGTACCATTTGTCAGCCAGGTCTCTCCATCCTTGTTCAGTTGTTGGGCAAAACACAATTCATCTGTGTACTCCGCAATGATGGCCTTTACCACTTCTCTAACTACCACACTGATGGTGTTGTGGGGAACCCTCCAGGCGTATTGCATGTTTCTGTAGGTGTTACCAGAGGCCAGGTGCCGTAGGGTGAGACCAGGTTCCAGGCTTGGTCGGTAATTGGTGTCTTGTTTGGTCAATCGGGGGGTCAGCCTCTGTACAACTTCATCAAACATGGCTGATGGCATCCTCATAAAGTGATGGAAGGCTCGTGGATCCTCATTCCTCAGCTCCACCATCAGCTTGTGATACAGTCCATGTTCAGGCCTTCTCAGTATCCACTGTCTGACCCACACAACTCTGTCTCTTCTTCTTCTCTCTCTTCTTCTTCTGTCAACAGCTTGTTGCAATCTGAGCAGGTTCTTATTCTGCTACTGGACTAATGCACCAATCACAACAAGTCTCACAGCATCCATGGTAGAACACTATTACTGTAACTGAGCAAATTAAAATGAGGTCTGCACTCAACGGTAGCTCGATTTAAAATGGCCTCCTGACTCATTTCCCCCCGTATTTACAGCCAAATTCTGGTCCCGCTCCAACACCTCAATACCAACGCCAAAACAAAGTTCATCACTGCAATGGATCGCTACTTCAATGCCGACACCGTTCCAGCAATTCCGTGTCCGTTCAAAACGCTTACAACTGTTCCACCAAAGTTTTTGCAACGTTAAATCAACGCCCGGGAAAAGCTGGCGAAGCAGCAGTTGTCCAGCATTCAAGATTTCTGCGTTGGCCTTGCGGACCCAAACGTCCACGAACTTGCGTCTAGCGGTGCCAAACTTTGACTGAGCGTTGGTGGAACGGTGGTGAACTTTGTCGGAGCGGAAAATTGCCTGCTCCTCATCACTCGCAATATTTTGTGCAGCTCAAAACTTTCTGAGCGGTAGGAGGAACCATCAGCGGCCAACTTCTGTTTAACGGTCGTGAACGGTAGCGAGCGGTGATGATTGTTTTTCACCGCTCCAGGAACGCTCAAGCAAAGTTCTGGCGGTGTGACCGGGCCTTAAGCTTCTTGGTAACATTTGCCTTCAAATGATTCAAGGCGGATTATTGGCTGGAGTCAATTTGAAAGGTGAAAATTGTTCATAATGCTTGCATCAAAAAGCAGGATTCTTCTTAAGTTGAAATCTCTGAAGACACTTTACGCACATGCATTATGCCCAGTTTTGGTTGAGTGAGTCTCAATGTACATCAGACCGGTAAAAGTAATAATACCAATACAATGTTTAATGAAAGCTGTAACTTCAAACAGATTACGGAACCTAGCTTAAATATATACATGTACATAATTGACGTATAGTAGATACTTAACCGCATTATTTAAGCGATTTTTTTCCTTCTTTATAAAGTACCGGTAAACGGCACTTTCTCAATAACGAAAAAACTACAAATTTCCCAATTGCTGTCCAAAAAATTCCTAGGTAAATATAATATTGACAGCTTGAAAACACTTAGTTTTCAATTTTAAAGTATTTGGGAGCAAAAAATCAAATAAACCAATTTCCCAATTTGAGGTTTTCACGACTCGATTTTTCCCAATTTTGAGGTTTTCACAATTCGATTTTTCCCAATTAGACCGGTACGGGTACTTTTCCCAATTGGACAAAGAAAATCGCTGTATTTTTCAACTGACTGGAAATCAATTGCCAATTAGGCTTACTCACAGCACATTAAAAGTTAAACATCATTATGTTTATGGATACACATTTTGAAAAAACCTGCAATTTGAAGGCAAAATTAAGTTTCTACTGGAAAAACATTTCTTATTCAATACTTTAATGCCTCTGACCTTGAAATAAAGTACACGTTAATCAATACATTTAGATGCAATTTGAAAGTGTGCAATATTGTCTTTAAATCTATAGTAAGTAATTTAATATTTTTCAAACGGTACCGCTTTTAAAACCGAAAGTAGGATTTCTATACGTATGTGTCTATTTCGACAAACGCGATTATTTTTAAGTTTTAAAGCGCAAAAAAGATGGATTTTATTCCTTGTAACCACCAGATAAATTCTAATTTTCATAGATAAAATATGTTTCTTATTTATACCTAAATGTACTATGCCAAATAAGTTATGTGGCTTTAATAGTATTGCAATAGGACTATTAGTAATACAATGCTCATTCAATGCTTATGTGATTGCACAAGGAGTATTTAGATTAAATTTTAAATAAATTTAAATAAAAGTTCAGTGAAGGGTCACTTCCAACAGACTTGCTGTTGAGCTAGGTTTACAGTGATGCGATAAAAGTGTACTGACTGTATTGTTAAGTTAAGCAAAGCCACCAAGCAATGGTAAGGCCAAAAAAAAATATAGTCATGGTTCAGGGAACCCGACCGACCCTATTTTTTGCCCCCGACCCTAACGATTTTTTTGGTCCGTGGAAAAAAAATCCGATGGCAAAAATGCTAAAATCTCGTAAAATTTCATTGAAAACAGCCGCCATTTAAAACCGGATTGGTTTTCTTTATTTTTCTTTTTGTTTCAATGAAAGTGTTCGCAATTTGAACAGTGAACGAAACCGGTCTGCACCTGTATACGAGACATCGCTTGACCTTATTGTTATTGAAGTGCGCATGGTAGCTGGCCAATCAACATTGAGCTCGCTTACACATGAAATGACGTTGTTGAATGAAATGTAACAAGATGTGTTTGTGAAACACTATGTCCCCGTATATGACGTTTGACCTTGAAGGATGACCTTGACCTTGACCCTTCACCACTCAAAATGTGCAGCTCCATGAGATACACATGCATGTCAAATATAAAATTGCTAGCTTCAATATTGCAGAAGTGACATTACATGAGCAATTTTGACCCATATATTTGACCTTGAAGGATGACCTTGACCTTTCACCACTCAAAATGTGCTGCTCCATGAGATACACATGTATGCCAAATATCAAGTTGCTATCTGCAATATTGCAAAAGTACTCATAAAATGAGCGATTTTGGCCACATATATTTGACCTCTGACCTTGAAGGATGACCTTGACCTTTCACCACCCAAATGTGAAGCTCCATGAGATACACATGCATGCCAAATATCAAGTTGCTATCTTGAATATTGAAATATTGCAAAAGTGTACATAAAATGAGCGATTTTGACCACATATATTTGACCTTTGACCTTGAAGGATGACCTTGACCTTTCACCACTCAAAATGTGCAGCTCCATGAGATACATATGCATGCNCGGACGATTTAGTGACCGAGTACCAAGTCAAAATGCGAAGATTCCATCGATGCGAAAAGCTGGTTTTAATAGTAATATAAGTATTATTTAAACATATATCAAACACAATAATATCGAAAATGATCAAAACAAAGCTTGTTGTTGTTTTCTGTTGAGTTTAAGCGAATATGGATAAATTATTTCCGATGGTTACGATTTTTCTCAATTAACAGCGTATTACTTATCATTATGAAACAATGATGAAATGGAATTTATATGCATATTAAAATAACACATTTTTCATTTTTTTTTTTGCTTTACATAATGAAATAATGGTTCTATTGATCACTTAGTAAAATGGTATTGGGTTTTTCCGTTTTTCTCCCGTTGATGTGATAAGGAATCGGCTGTTATCAAAGTTGCTAATAAATAGCCTCAGCTGCTGTGCTGCGCGCATGTATTTGTGTATTTCAGAGTTCATTAACAGTGATATCCCGCTGCGTCTTCGCGAATGCATCTATTGGCTGACCTGTTCCTGTGACCTTAAAGGAGAGCTGTGCTACGCGCTTTTAACGTAGCACGCATTGAACTATGTTCATTATGGAAAATGTTATGTAAATGATATTCTTCCGCACCGCGAACTCTTTCTCGGCGCGTATGCGGATTGAGTGTGATTTGGTGGATCGTAGTTAACTGAACATCGATTTTCAAAACACCACTATTACCTTAGTTGTTCTTGCGAACAACTAAAAACAGAAGATAAAAAAATAGAAGTGTCCGTACGTGATACCAGTCTGTGGAAGGCTCTCCATGGTCTGAATATTAATAGTCTGAGGCTTGATGGTCGTTATAAAGCTTTTAGAGAAAATCATAATGAGTTGTTTTCTCAGATGCAAGCATTGCTCTTACAGCTGGACAAACTAGGTATTGAAGTGAAGAATAACACACCTGATTTGTGGAAGACTCTTCGTGGTTTGAATATCAAGAGTCTGAGTCTGAGGTGTGAGAGGGAAGTGAAGCATACAGAGTCGTTGGCTCAGGCGTTATTATCGCTTAAACAGCTAGAAATGCTTAGTATTGAAGTGAAGTATGGCACTACTGGTCTGTGGGAGGCTCTGTATGGTCTGAGTATCAAGAGTTTGAATCTGCGTATGGAGGATGTGAATCATAAAGAGTCGTTGTCTCAGTCAAGTGTATCGTTCATCCAAATGGAAACACTTAGTATTAGAGTGGTTTATTACAACCCTGGTCTGCGGGAGGCTCTGCATGGTCTGAGTATACGAAGTCTGAGTCTGAGCCGTTAGTATGGAGGTTTTAAACTGACGTATGCGGCGTCTATGAGGAAGTCGCTATTATCGCTCACACAACTGCACAAATTTAGTATGAGTGTGAAGTATTACAGACCTGGTCTGTGAAAGGCTCTACATGGTCTTAATATCAAGAGATTGTGTTTGAACTGTGAGTATGGAGGTTTGAGAGTCGAGCATGCAGAGTCGTTTTCTCAGTCGCTATCATCGCTCAATCAGCTGGAAACGCTTACACTCTATGCGAAAACATAAATAGCCCCAAAGCTACCGCAATGCGTGACAACCTGAATTGTAATAAAGCCCAAAAGTGTAATAAACTTATTTCTTGGTTTAAAATTGCATCTGTACGCATTTTTTTTCAAACACAGATTATTGCAAAATATAATGCAGACATGTTTATAAAATTTATATTAAAAGGGCAATACGACATATGAATGACAAAAAAGGTGTTCTCATACAACATCAATTGTAATAAAGTTATTACATTATTACAATTGCTTGACAACCTAATTGTAATAGCGCCCGAAAGAGTAATAAACTTATTTTTTGGTTTAATATTGCATCTGATCGCATTTTCAAACACAGGTTATTGCAAAATATAATTCATACATGTATATAAAATTTATATTCATATGGCAATACGACCTATGGATGACAAAACAGGTGTTCGTATACAAACTCAATTGTAATAAAGTTATTGCATTATAACAATTGCTTGACAACCTGAATTGTATTAACGCTAAAAAGTGTTATAAACTTATTTCTTTGTTTAATATTGCATCTGATCGCATTTTCAAACACAGGTTATAGCAAAATATAGTGTATACATGTATATAAAAGTGTATCTTAATAAGGTAATACGACCTTTGAATGACAACAAGGTGTTCTCATACAAACTCAATTGTAATAAAGTTATAACATTATTAAAATCGCTTGTCGCCCTGAATTTTGATATCACCCGAAAGTTTAATAAACTCATTTGTTGGTTTAAAGACCCATTAATACTACAAAATCAACGGAAATTTCGTAAAGTATTTCGTAAAATAAAGTTACCCAATACAAAATCAATGTTCCTTATAGCAATAGCCAACATTTCAAAGCCAGATGTGATCTTGTAACACAGATGTTTGTAGATATACAATGCACGTTTTTAGTTTTTCATGTCACAATAAATTCAATTTAATTGCCCACACTGATATCTATTCATACGACACATGAACACTAACATGGTACGATTTCAGTGTTCTTATGTCATATGAATAGACATATTTGCGGGAAAATAAAATGTAATTATATACTTTTATACTTTGTAAACGACAATATACAATATAAATATAACAAATATTGTCTTAATAATGTTTGTCTTTACCATGTATAATTTATGTCTTTTAAAGTAGAGAACATTTAAATCGGCGATCGCCCATCGACATTAAACTTAATTGTACTATGAATATCGATGGCCACGATCGCGCATCGACATTCAGATTATACAATGGCTTTGAAAAACGAAAGGCGAGCTCGCTCTTCGACATTTGTGTCTTTTACAGAAGCCAACGTCGAGATCGGCGATTGCCTATCGACATTCAACTTTTACTATGAACATCGATAACCAAGCTCGCACATCGACATTCAGATTATATAATGGCTTAGAAAAATGGCTTTGCTTATCGTTTCTTAAAGTCATTATATAATCCGAATATCGATGTGCGAGCTCTGCCATCGATATTCTTAGTCGACATCGTCGTTCTCCTATCTCTTATCGACAAACAACTTTTACTATATCGAATATCGATGGCCCTGCTCGTCATTCGACACTCAGATAATATTATGACTCAGAAAAATGAGCTCGCCTATCGTTAAACAACGAACATACTCTGATTTACACATAAGATGGAATGACAGAAAAAAAAATGCGCAATCCTTTTAAATTTTCGACATTCGTTCACAGAAGCAATATGCTTCACGTAAGTCAGACATATAATTAGTGGTTATGTGTTGTATGTATATACATAGTGCTGATAATTGACAAACTTAGTCCATTTGTCCTGTTCAATTTTAGTGTTTGTGTGTCGTATATAAAATGTAGATAAACTTACAAAGGCTGATTAGTATTGCCTGACTATNTAATCTGGGGCTGGGAAAACTGGGCTTTATGCATACGCGTAGTGTCGCAGTCCGCCCAGGCTAATCTGGGGCTGGGAAAACTGGGCTTTATGCATACCCGTAGTGTCGCAGTCTGCCCAGGCTAATCTTGGGCTGGGAAAACTGGGCTTTATGCATACGCGTAGTGTCGCAGTCTGCCCAGGCTAATCTGGGGCTACACTTTCTGCCTAGACAATATATTCCTTTTGAAGATACCTTTTTAACGAAAAGTAAAAGCGAAAAAGTGTTTTATCCTATTACCAGATGAAAATCGATAGTATAAAAACGATCGTATAAACTTGAGCTCTGTACTATCGGTATTTTATAATTTGTAGATCAGCCTCGCACTACCATAGTTCCAAGCCTTGCATGATAAACTTCATCTTCATCCAAAACTCACAATATTCTCTGGCTCTGATTATCCTTCACAGGCTAATCTGGGACAACACTTAAGGCACATGCATTAAGTCCCATTTTTCCAGAAAAAGGCTTATTACAGCCAGCTACATATAGCTCATCATTAGCACAGGCTAATCAGGGATGACAATTTCTGCTTCAATGGAATTTTTCGATTAAATGATGTCTCTTAGCGAAAATCCAGTTGCTGCGGAAAGTTTTGTCCCTGATTAGCCTGTGCGGACTGCACTGGCTCATCTGGGACGACATTTTACGCACAAGCATTATGCCTCGTTTTCTCAGAACACGACATAACTTATGTGGGCTTGGTCATAAAATGCTTTCTACAGGCATTAGTCTACTACTTATTCAAGTAGTTGTCAGTTTCTGAAATTAAGTGCTCTTATAACTGGTAAACCAGCTTACTCAGGAAATGTGTCAGATGGTTAACTGAAATCATTTAGTGCTCTTATANTTTGTCTCAAATTGTTATATTACATTTTGTATTTTGTTATAACCCATGCGTTGTAATATATAGACCCGTGGCGATATAATGTATTATATTTCGTGTATTTAGACGATGTATATTGGTATAAGTCATAATTAATAAACTGTCTGTTCTGTCCTGTTCTTTACGACAGCAGTTTTCCGCTTGGCTTGATAACAAACCCATTCGATTAAAATCTAAATTAACATTATTGATTGTTATTTTTTATTTTTAAGTTTCGATTCCAAGTCCTATTGGATTTTTAAATCCACTGATTTATTTTTTATTTTTAAATGATTTGTTTGTAACAGGCGAAGTTTCAATTCCAAGTCCTATTGAAAATGTTGTTGTCTTTTATTCCAAAACGAGGCTGACCGTTGGACTGAAACTTAGTGTAAAGCAAATCGCAGTGAATTGTGTCTGGATTCAATTTGGAAAATAACTTCACTCTCTGTCCTTAGTCATGATGCTTAACATATAAGATTAACAAGTTTACGGCATCCCATCAATGTTGAAACAACGATTTAAATCCATTTTATGAAACCAGAATCCCGTCTGTGTTACAGTATGCGTTTTCCGACGTTATCAATATATTCCAGTAGTATGTACTTTCTCGTATGCGTTTTAGCCAGCGCCGAATACACACGTGCTGTAGACCGTAACATGTCTACCATACAGTAGTGTGTGTGTCATTTTTTGTTATATGTGGTAAACAGCTCAGACAGCAAGCCGGTTAAATCTTGTTATTGATCATTTCGCATTTATAAATTTGCTGGTTAATCACTTCGTTTTATCAGTCCTTTAAGTGGCTTAGTGCAAAATCGAGTCGTACAGAATTCCGATTTAAGCAGCGGCGTTAGAAGGCTATAATCTGAACGAGTGCGCATATTGCGAAGTTTTTGAGGTCCTTCCGCGCCTGTGGCTGCATTATTTAAGGACCCGGGGTGTGTCCAAACGCTCCTACCTAATTAACTTCCTCAACTCACGAACGTTGGGACGGAGTTAGATTTATAGCTGCAATTTCCAGCTATATATTGTTTAATGAAATACATAGGTCGCCGTGGCGTAGTTGATATGGTGTTTGCCTTGCGAGCGAGAGGTCACGGGTTCGATCCCCACTGTGGGTGCGTTCTTCTCCCACATAGACACCAAGTACTTGTTCTAGTCCCAGGAAACGGAATCGAGAGCGTTTTAAATAAGCATTAGGCTTTCAATGCAATCGAGCTAAAATAAATAGGTTTAAACTTAATGAAATGGATTTGATTTTAAAGTGGTATTGAGCTGTGGTGGGAAAGCGGTGAACGCGGATGAAACCCCACCAGTCCGTTTTGGTGACCACTTACCAAGCTGACATGCGACGGCAATCCTGGATAACCCAGTAGGCAGAGTAGGCAACTGCCTATATGTGCCCGCGACTCTTATGGGCCCCATAAGACCGTTGCGAAAGAATTTTTCATATTATTTCTCTGTCTGGATAAATAGTTAAATACGTAGATATACAGACTTAAGTGAATATGTTTTTTTTAATTCGTAATCTAATTATTATAATGTCGTATTGGCATTACGGTATTTTAATGAAATGTTATACATAAAAATGAACATTGTCACATTTTATGTCTTGTCAGCCTTGGCACTAGTTGGCTTATTAAACGATTGAAATTGACTTGGCAATGGCGTTTTAGTAAGGTCGACTAGGGGCCTAGGGCGTGGGCCCAAAAAGTGTCAATGCCTATGGGCCTCTACGGTGCTAATCCGGCACTGGCGACGAGAACGGGGATCAAGCCCGGGGCGCGATGACGGGCCGATATTTTGAATCTCGAGATGATTGCGTTGGAACGACGGCAGTAGGCCGTGTTGCAGGTCCGATGTCGGACCGATGTTAATACCGATATCGGGCCGATATGCAAATATATATCGCCACGATGAAGTGCCGATATAAAATGTTTTCTGGGTGTGTTAGAGCGTAATCAACTTACGCCATACACAGCTGTGCAAGAAATTATAAAATTTTCAACCGTATATAAATTACGTCGTATACAGCTCTGTTAGGCACTTTATAACGTACAACGTTCTCGGCTGTGTCTGACCTTATTTAAGATTTAAAGCCCCGTTAACACTCAAAATCAACGAATATTTCGTAAAATATTTCATAACATAATGTTAACCCATTAACAATCTACGGAATACCGTAAGTGCCATCGTGGTTACACATTAAAATCTAGAGGGCGACAATGCGAGAGTGCGAGAATACGATGACGACAGTGCGACAATACGATGGCGACAGTGCGAAAACGCGATAGTACGATGGCGACAATGCGACAACGCGATAGTACGATGTCGACAATGCGATAGTACGATGGCGAAAATGCGATAGTCATATCGTACTGTCGCCATCGTATTGTCGCACTGTCGTCATCGTATTATCACATTGTCGCCATCGTACTATCGCACTGTCACCATCGTATCGTCGCACTGTCGTCATCGTATTATCGCACTATCGCATTGTCGCATTATCGCCATCGTACTATCGCACTGTCGCCATCGTATTGAAAAATCAGTGTTCCTTATAGCAATAGCCAAAATCTCAACGCCAGATGTGGTCTGGTAACATGGATGTTTGTAGATACAAAATGCTCGTTTTTAATTTTTCGCGTCATAATAAATTCCATGTTTATTTCCCGCGACGATATCTATTCAAACGACACACGAACACTAACATGGTACCATTTTAATGTTCGTATGTCGTATGAATAAATATATTTGCGGGAAATTAAAATGGAATTAATTGGGCAAAAAAAACAACATGCATTTTATATCTACAAACATCTATTTTACCAGACCACATCTGGCGTTGAAATTTCGGAAATTGCTATATGGAACACTGATTTTTGAATTTTTTAAAGTTTATTTACGAAATATTGTACGAAATTTTCGTTGATTTTGGACATTAATGGGGCTTTAATGACATGAACATTACATACCTGATAGCTTAACATAACATACATTTTATCTGATAAAAAATCCAAATGATTTCGTCCCAAAGAATATTTTTATGTGTGTTTTAAGGATTTAATATATATCAAATATACAAACTAGCTTGCTTTAAGTCCAACACACCCTCAACGATACCAACAAGTTTCTAGTATGTCTTGCCGAACCGAAAATTGTGTCGATGTGTAGTGTGAACATAATTATCTAAACATAATATTGGAAAATATCCTGACAGAGTGCATGTCAATCATAATGAATGCCTGTTTGACTGTACAAACTGCATATCCCATTGTATAAACTATGATTTTGCTGAATGGTCAGGTACCGTGTAATTTTAACATTATAATTGGAAATGTCCTGACAAGAGTGCATGCCAATTATAATGAATGTCTGTTTGACTGTACAAACTGAATATCCCATTGTATAAACTGTGATTTTGCTGATGTTCATTTACCGTGTATTCTAGTTTGTTACTCATCAACGTTTAAATTGTTCGTTACGTTAATAAGGTAATTACTGAGTACGTTATATGTGGCTTTCAATAAAAAAAACCTGTAGTTGCTTTTTTAAATTTATTATTTTTAAGCATTTGTTTTTCACAAGGTATTCACGAGGCAATCAGAAAAAAAAATGAAAAAAGTCTATCAATAATAACAATTACATACAAACACCTTGAAAGTTCATTCGTTTTTAAAATATAAACTCAGTAAATCGAAACGACTGACACGAATTCAGTGTTGCAAAACACGAACTTGTATTGCTAAACACTTTAAATCCTCGGTATTCGATTTTTAATCGAGTGCAAATATGTAAAAAAAGAGAGAGAATGTTATCGTTTTATTGCTATGTTGTATCCCATGTAGGTCACCGCGCATCACCTGGTTCCTAATGTAGGCGAACCAAATCATGTTTTAACATCACGATACATTATTAAATGTATACCTGATTACTCTGTATGGAATGCACTGGATAATATTGGACCAGACGTTTTGCACAAATTTAGTTTGTATTTCTACTACCTTCAGGTCTGCAAAATGGGCAAATGCGTCGCGGATTCGAAAGGCATCGATGTACCAGGTATAGGAATACATTAGTATATTACTTTTTATGCTCTATGTTACGTGTTAAGATAACGTGTCATGAATTGAACCCGATTCTGATTCTGTCTGGATATTTAAAACAATATCAGGACAGCCCCTTGCAATGGCATGAGTCCGCCGCGAATGAAGGTCACACATACTCGTAATAAAATATGTGTATGAAACATTAATATTAATGCTTAAATAATATGACCTGACAGGTACGACCTTTAAATTAGTTCTTAAATACAACGAACAAGATACCCGTTACTTATTTTAAACGAGTGGTATCTAGAATCAAAATACACTGTTGGCTTACTTGCCGAACAAAACGCAAACAATGACGGACATACGTAGTTATAGATCTAAAACATGATTTTTCTTTTTGAATGTTAATTTGTACACATGTATCTGGTTAAAATAGCTTGAAATATCAAACTATCGAACAATAATTCATTTTCATTTTGTTATTACATGTATGTCAATTAAAGTATTTACATACAATATGAAGAAGTGATTTACATACAAATCTATGTTACTAATTATAATAGATCTATAATCTTAAATAATCTACACATATAAGAGTAATAATATCTGCTGGTACAGATAGGGAAGGTGACAACTGCAAGTTTGCTGCGAATTTTTTTCCTGCTGGTACTGTCGCGAATAGCGATCATATCTGTTAAGAAACATTTGATTATTATAGAGAATTGTATGAATTCATGAAACGTTCTTTGTTAGTCATCAACGTCATTACCAACGATGTACTGTCTTATATATAAACTGCGATCATTTGTTTATAAAAAAAGTTTCTTATTCATATGTATTAAAGGTTTATTCGATAATATTAATGATATATATATTATAATATATATATGTCACGCCCTAGATGTCATGCACTAAATATCATGCCCGAGCATCATGCCCTAAATATCATGCTCTAGATGTCATGCCCAAATATCATGCGATAGATGTCATGCCCTAACTATCATGCATAGGTCATGCCCTAGATGTCATGCCCGAAATAGCAGCCCTAGTTGTCATGCCCTAAATATCATGCCATAGATGTCATGCCCTAAATATCATGCATAGGTCATACCCTAAATATCATGCCCTAGTTGTCATGCCGTAAATATCATGCCCTAGATGTCATGCCCTAAATATCATGCCCTAGATGTCATGCCCGAAATAGCATGCACTAGTTGTCATGCCCTAGATGTCATGCCCTAGATGTAATGCCCTAAATATCATGCCCTAGATGTCATGTACTAAACATCATGCAATAAATATCATGCTCTAGATATCATGCTCTAGATGTCATGCACTTAATATCATGCTCTAGATATCATGCCCTTTATATCATGCTCCAGATGTCATGCCCTAAATATCATGCCCTAGTTGACATGCCCTAAATAGCATGCCCTAGATGTCATGCCCTAAATATCATGCCCTAGATGTCATGCCCTAAATATCATGCTCTATATGTCATTCCATAAATATCATGCCCTAGATGTCATGCCCTAAATATCATGCCCTAAATATCATGCTCTAAATGTCACGCCCTAAATATCATGCTATAGATATCATGCCCTAAATAGCATGCCCTAGATGTCATACCCTTAATATCACGCCCTTTATGGAATGCCCTAAATATCATGCCCTAGATATCATGCCCTAGATATAATGCCCTAGATATCATACCCAAGATATCATGCCCTAAATATCATGCCCTAAATATGATGCCCTAAATATGATGCCCTAGATGTCATGCCCTAGACGTCATGCCCTAGATGTCATTCCCTAGATGTCATGCCCTTGATGTCATGCCATAGATGTCATGCCCTAAATATCATGCTCTAAATATCATGCCCTAGATATCATGCCCTAAATATCATGCCCTAGATGTCATTCCCTAAATATCATGCCCTAGATGTAATGCCTAAATATCATGCCCTAGATGTTGTGCCCTAAATAACAGCCCTAGTTGTCATGCCCTGAATATCTTGCCCTAGATGTCATGCCCTGAATATCATGCATAGGTCATACCCTAGATGTCATGCCCGAAATAGCATGCTCTAGTTGTCTTGCCCTAGATGTTATGCCATTACTATCATGCCCTATATGTCATGCACTAAATATCATGCACTAAATATCATGCTCTAGATATCATGCTCTAGAAATCAGGATCTAGATGTCTTGCACCAAATATCATGCCCTAGATGTCATGCCCTTAATATCATGCATAGGTTATACCCTAGATGTCATGCCCGAAATAGCATGCCCTAGTTGTCTTGCCCTAGATGTCATGCCCTAGATGTTATGCCATTACTATCATGCTCTATATGTCATGCACTAAATATCATGCACTTAATATCATGCTCTAGATATCATGCTCTAGAAATCATGATCTAGATGTCTTGCACTTAATATCACGCACTAAATATCATGCTCTAGATATCATGCTCTAGATGTCATGCACTTAATATCATGCCTTAGATATCATGCCCTTAATATCATGCTCTAGATGTCATGCCCTAAATAGCATGCCCTATTTGTTAAGCCCTAAATATCATGTTCTAGATGTCATGCCCTAAATATCATGCTATAGATATCATGCTCTAATTATCATTCTTAGATGTTATGCACTAAATATCATGCCCTAGATATCATGCCCTAAATATAAAGCTCAAGATGTCATGCCCTAAATATCATGCCCTAGTTGTCATGCCCGAAATATCATGCCTTAGATGTCATGCACTTAATATCATGCCCTAGATATCATGCTCTAGATATCATGCCCTAAATATCATGCAGATATGATGCTCTACATATCATGCCCTAAATATCATGCTCTAGATGTCATGCCCTAAATATCATGCTCTAGATATCATGCTCTAAATGTCATGCCCTAAATATCATGCCCTAGTTGTTATACCCTAAATAGCATGCTCTAGATGTCATGCCTTAAAAAGCATGCCCTAGATGTCATGCCATAAATATCATGCCCTAATTGTCATGCCCGAAATATCATGCCCTAGATGTCATGCCCTACATATCATGCCCTAGATGTCATGCCCTAAATAACATGCCATAGTTGTCATGCTCTTGATATCATGCCCTAGATATCATGCCCTAGTTGTCATTCCCTAGATTTTATGCACTAGATGTCATGCCCGAAATTTCATGCCTTAGATGTCATGCACTTAATTCCATGCCCTAGATATCATGCTCTAGATATCATGCCCTAAATATCATGCCCTAAATATCATGCACTAGATGTCATGCCCGAAATATCATGCCCTAGATGTCATGCCCTAAATATCCTGCTCTAGATATCATGCTGTAAATGTCATGCCCTATGTGACATGCCCTAAATATAATGCTCCAGATGTCATGCCCTAAATATCATACCCTAGATGTCATGCCCTAGATGTCATGCACTAGATGTCATGCCCTAAATTGCATGCCATAAATATCATGCCCTAGATGTCATGCCATAGATGTCATGCTCTAGATGTCATGCCCTAGATATCATACCCTAGATTTCATGCCCTAGATGTCATGCCCTAAATATCATGCCCTAGATATCATGTCCTAAATATCATGCTCTATATATCATGCCCTAAATAGCATGCCCTAGTTGTCATGCCCGTAATATCATGCTCTCGATGTCATGCCCTAGATATCATGCACTAGATTTCATGCCCTAAATATCATGCATAGGTCATGCCCTATATGTCATGCCCAAATAGCAGCCCTAAGATCTTAGATCTAAGATTGTCGTGGCGTAGTGGATATGGTGTCCGCCTAGCGATCGGGAGGTCATGGGTTCGAACCCCACTGGGAGCGTTCATTTGATCTCCCCCAAAGACACCAAGTACTGGTTCAAGTGCCAGGAAACGGATTCGAGAGCGTTTATATAAGCCTATGGCTTTCGATGCAATCGAGCAAAAATAAATAGGTTTAAACTAAATAGCAGCCCTAGTTGTAATGCCCTAAATATCATTCCATAGTTGTCATGCACTAAATATCATGTCCTTAATATCATGCTCTAGATATATTGCTCTAGATGTCATGCCCTAGATGACATGCTCTAGATGTCATGCACTAAATATCATGCCCTACATATCATGCTCTAGAGGTCATGCCCTAAATATCATGCCCTAGTTGTCATGCCCTAAATAGCATGCCCTAGATGTCATGCCCTAAATAGCATGCCCAAGATGTCATACCCTAAATATCATGCTCTAGATGTCATGCCCTAAATATCATGCCCTAGTTGTTATACCCTAAATAGCATGCTCTAGATGTCATGCCTTAAAAAGCATGCCCTAGATGTCATGCCATAAATATCATGCCCTAGTTGTCATGCCCTAAATAGCATGCCCAAGATGTCATGCCCTAAATAGCATTCCCTAGATGTCCTGCACTAAATATTATGCCCTAAATGTCATGCACTAAATATCATGCCCTAGATATCATGCCCTAAATATTATGCTTTAGATGTCATGCCCTAAATATAATGCCCTAGATATCATGCCCTAAATAACATGCACTTAATATCATGCTCTAGATGTCATGCACTAAATAGCTTGCCCTAGTTGTCATGCACTAAATATCATGCCCTAGATAACATGCCCTAAATATCAAGCTCTAGATGTCATGAACTTAATATCATGCCCTAGATATCATGCCCTAAATATCATGCTCAAGATATCATGCACTAAATAGCATGCCCTAGTTGTCATGCCCTAGATATCATGCCCTAAATATCAGGCTCTAGATATCATGCACTAAATAGCATACTCTATTTGTCATGCACTTAATATCATGCCCTAGATATCATGCTCTAGATGTCATGCACTTAATAGTATGTCCTAGTTGTCATTCACTAAATATCATGCCCTAGATATCATGCTCTAGATATCATGCACTAAAAAGCATGCCCTAGTTGTCATGCACTAAATATCATGCCATAAATATCATACTCTAGATATCATGCACTAAATAGCATGCCCTAGTTGTCATGCACTAAATATCATGCCATAGATATCATGTCCTAAATATCATGCACTAGATATCATGCACTTAATATCATGCTCTAGATGTCATGCCCTAAATAAGATGCCCTAGTTGTCATGCACTAAATATCATGCTCTAGATATCATGCTCTAGATGCCATGCATTAAATAACATGCCCTTGATGTCATGCCCTAAATACCATGCATTGGTCATGCCCTAGATGTCATGCCCGAAATAGCAGCCTTAGATGTCATACCCGAAATAGTATGCCATAGACGTTATGTCTAAGATATCATGTCCTAATTATCATGCCCGAAATATCATGCTCGAAATATTTTGCCCGAAATACCATGCCCATAATATCATGTCCTAGATATCATGCCCGAAATATCATGCATAGGTCATGCCCTAAATAACATTCCCTAAATATCATGCCCGAAATATCATGCCCGAAATAACATGCCCATAATATCATGTCCTAGATATCATGCCCGAAATATCATGCATAGGTCATGCCCTAAATATCATGCCCTAAATATCATGCCCTAGATGTCATGCCCGAGATGTCATGCCTTAAATATCATGCCTAAATATCATGCCCTAGATGTCATACCCTAAATATCATGCACTAAATATCATGCTCTAGATGTACTGCCCGAGATGTCATGCCCTGAATATCATGCCTTAATATCATGCCCTTGATGTCATACCCTAAATGTCATCCACTAAATATCATGCTCTAGATGTCATGCCCTAAATAAGATGCCCTAGTTGTCATGCACTAAATATCATGCCCTAGTTGTCATGCCCTTAATAGCATGCCCTAGATATCATGCCCTATATATTATGCCCTAGATGTCATGCCCTAGATATCATGCCCTATATATCATGCCCTAAATATCATGCCCTAGATGTCATGCCCTAGATATCATGCACTAAATAACATGCTCTATATGTCATTCCCTAAATAGCATGCCCTAGTTGTTATGCACTGAATATCATTCTCTAGATATCATGCTCTAGATATCATGCTCTAGATGTCATGCACTTAATATCATGCTCTAGATATCATGCTCTAGATGTCATGCCCTTAATATCATGCCCTAGATGTCATGCCCTAGATATCATACCCTAGATGTCATGCCCTAGATATCATGACCTAGATGTCATGCCCTAAATAGCATGCTTTAGTTGCCATGCCCTAGATATCATGCCCTAGATGTCATGCACTAAATAACATGCTCTAGATGTCATGCCCTAAATAGCATGTCCTAGTTGTCATGCCCTAGATATCATGCCCTAGATGTCATGCCCTAGATATCATGCCCTTAATAGCATGCCCCAGTTGTCATGCCATCGATATCATGCCCTAGATGTTATGCCCTAAATATCATGATCTAGATATCATGCCCTAGTTGTCATGCCTTAAATAGAAAGCCCTAGTTGTCATTCCCTAGACATCATGCCATAGATAACATGCCCTAAGTATCATGCACTAGATGTCATGCCCTCAACAGCATGCCCTAGTTGTCATTTCCTAGACATCATGCCATAGATAACTTGCCCTAAGTATCATGCACTAGATGTCATGCCCTCAATAGCATGCCCTAGTTGTCATGCCCGAAATATTATGCCTTAAATGTCATGCCCTAAATATCATGCCATAGAAATCATGCCCTAAATATCATGCCCCAGATGTCATGCCCGAAATAGCATGCCCTATTTGTCATGCCCTTAATACCATGCATTGGTCATGCCCTAGATGTCATGCCCGAAATAGCAGCCCTAGATATCATGCCCAAAATAGCATGCCCTAGACGTTATGCTCTAGATATCATGCCCTAAATATCATGCCCGAAATATGATGCCCGAAATACCATGCCCATAAATATCATGCGTAGGTCATGTCCTAAAGATCATGCTCTAAATATCATGCCCTAGATGTCATGCCCGAGATGTCATGCCCTAAATATCATGCCCTAAATACCATGCCCTAGATGTCATGCCCGAGATGTCATGCCCTAAATATCATGCGGTAGATGTCATGTCTGGAATAGATTGCCCTCGATGTCATGCCCTTAATAACATTCCCAAAATATCATGCCCGAAATATCATGCCTAAAATATCATGCCCATAATATCATGTCCTAGATATCATGCCCTAAATATCATGCATAGGTCATTCCTTAAATATTATGCCCCATATGTCTTGCTCTAAATATCATGCCTTGATGTCATATTCTCAAAATCATACCTTAATATCATGTCTTAGATATCATGGCCCAATTATCATTCCGCAGATGTCATATCCTTAATATCATGCCTTATATGCCATGCCCCAGATGTCATGCCCTAAATAACATGCCTAGATGTCAAGCCCTAAATGTCATGCCCTAGATAGCATGCCCTAAATATCATGAACTTCCTGATATGTTGTCCGCCTAGCGACCGTCGGTTCACGGGTTCGACCCCCACTGGGAGCGTTCCTTCGATATTCCTAAAGACACCAAGTACTGGTAAACATTTCCAACTGTTCCTTCGAGAAAGCACTACACGTAAATTACATGTAACCAAACTAAAACGGCTTGATTTTTGTAAGACTGAAAGCCATGGGGTTGTATTATAGCGAAGATTTATTCACATGTGGACTTTTTTTAAAGTTAGTTGAACGGAGTGAAACTTAAATATTCTTACGATTGTTTTCCTCAGGCAAATCCGTAAAAGAAACTCCTAAATTAACACAACTTTTCGAAAAACGATGAACCCGTTTCCGGACGGCGACAAAGTAAAATCTTTGCATATGTGTCGTGTTCTGAGAAAACTGGGCAAAATTCATGTGCGTAAAGTGTCGTCCCAGATTAGCTTGTGCAATCCGCACAGGCTTATCCGGGACGACCCTTTCCGCCTAAACAGGATTTTTGCTAAGAAGAGACATCATTTGAACGAAACATTTCACAAAAGCGGAAATTGTCGTCCCTGATTGGCCTGTGCGAACTGCACAGGCTAATCTGGGAGGACAATTTACGCACAAGCATTATGCCCAGTTTTCTCAGAACACGACACATAACACCTACAGACGGAGCTCCGCGAGTCAATCCAGTGACGAATGAAAAACTAGGAGAAAAGAAATGAACTTACTCGCCATTCGCTGTGGAACGTTTCTGGTGCACGTGGCTTCAACGTTTTTGTTCGTTACCATAGTAGCAGGCCTCCTCGAAATCGGATAACTTCCGGATGGCTCCCGATCGTTCTTAAGAGCGCCCCCATTTCGAATTAATTCCTAATAACTAACGTTGACACTAACTCGTCCATTGTTTAAGTCATTTCGTCAATAGAATATGTAATAAGCACGTGGCGAAAACACCTGCGACAAAAGCGTGCACGAGGAAAACGTGTTCCACGGGAAAGTTCAGTGTTATTCGGAGAGGGATCGATAAATCGTTCACTGAATACAATTTGTGTGTATACCGACGCAGATGTGTATTGTAAATATATATAAGCCTCGCTCTGGGAAAACGGGGCTTGATGCATGTGCGTAAAGTATTGTCCCAGATAAGCCTGTGTAGTCCGCACAGGCTTATCAGGGACGACATTTTACGCTTGTATGGAATTTTTTATTTAAAGGAAGTATCTTCTCAACAAAAATCCAGTCTAGGCGGAAAGTGTAGTCCCTGATAAGTCCGTGCGGACTACACAGGTTAATCTGGGACATTACGCACACGCATAAAGCCCATTTTTTCCACAACGCGGCTCAAGTATTAAAACACGTGTTAAATGATAACCCTCCATCAAGCCTGTATCATATTGTAGCTGTTAGTTACGGACGGTAATCTGGCTTCTTTGTTTAATTTTATAGTAGGAAAATAGTGTTTTCGTCGAAAAATTTTCAATTCAAAATAAATATAGAGTCTTCCTCGTGTACCTGTATAAATAAAAGCATTTGATTGATTAAAATATCCAAAAAGTGGGTTAAATAAAGCACTACATGTAAATGTGTCGTGTTCTGAGAAAACTGGACACAATGCATGTGCGTAAAGGGTCATCCCAGATAAGCCTGTGAAGTCGGCTCAGGCTAATCCTGGACGACACTTATCGCCTTAACTGGATTTTCGTCGTGAAGAGACATTATTTAAACGAAAAATTCCATAAAAGCGGAAATTGTCGTCCCTGATTAGCCTTTGCGGACTGCACAGGCTTACCTGGGATGACAATTTACGCGCAAGCATTATGCCCAGTTTTCTCAGAACACGACACAAATCACATGTAACAAATCTGAAACGGCTTGATTGGAGTGAGGCTGAAAGCATTGTGTATATTGATGACGATCTTTACAAATGTGGAATTGTTTAATGTGGTTGAACGGAGCGGAAATCAAAATACCATTACGACTATTTTGCTCAGTTATGGCCTTCAAATAACATCTCCTAAATTCAAACACCGTAGCGTAGTGGATATGGTTTCCGCTTAGCGACAGGGGTGTCACGAGTTCGATCTCCAATGTGGGTGCGTTCTTGGACACCAAGTACTGGTTCTATTCAGGAAAAAGACTCGAGATCGTTTAAATAAGCCTTAGTCTTTCGATACGATCCTGAAACTATAGATAAGTTTAAACAAAATGCACATACCTTTTTTCAACGATCAACCCAAATCCGGGAAACGCAAAAGCCACCCTCGTACAGTCTTTGCAGACGACGCCGACAGACGGCGCTGCTCCGCGAGTCAATCCATCGACCCGCCGAAAACTCATCCTGACGTTTTTAAAACACGCCAACAGTCGTATATGGACAATTCTTGGCTATAAGGGGTTTGGTATATGTGTCGTGTTCTGAGAAAACTGGGCATAATGCTTGTGCGTAAATCGTCATCCCAGATTAGCCTGTGCAGTCCGCACAAGCTAATCAGGGACGACAATTTCCGCTTTTATGGAATTTTTCGTTTTTATAATGTCTCTTCTTAGCGAAAATCCAGTTTAGGCGAAAAGAGTCGTCCCGGATTAGCCTGTGCAGTCCGCACAGGCTAATCTGGGACGACACTTTACGCACATGCATAATGCCCAGTTTTCTCAGAACACGACATATATTGTTCCCAAGACTTTTTCTCGATTATCAAAGTTGCCGGCCTCCTCGAACTTTAAGGTCTTTCTTACATCGTTTAGTCCATCGACGTATTTGTTAAGTTTTGTTTTGCATAACTTCAATAAATAGCGTGTTTTGCTGAAATCTTGCATTATTAATATGAGTCGCGTTCTGATAAAACTGGGCATAATGCATGTGCGTAAAGTGTCGTCCCGGATAAGCCTGTGCAGTCCGCACAGGCTAATCCGGGACGACCCTTTCCGCCTAAACTGGATTTTCGCTAAGAAGAGATATCTTTTCAACGAAAAATTCCATAAAAGCGGAAATTGTCGTTCCTGATTAGTCTGTACGGACTGCACAGGCTAATCTGGGATGACAATTTACGTATATGCATATATACTATGCCCAGTTTTCTCAGAACGCGACCCATATGTATTTGAACAGTGATGTCCCCGTCACAATTAATCACTCGGGTAGAGACATTTTATTTCTTCCTTTTTTGACAAAAATACATCGACTATTTAAACATGACTATTTCGAATTAATCCCTACAAAAACTCACGTTGACACTATCTCGTCCACTTTTCAAATTGTTTGGTCAGTAAAATATGTAATAAGCACGTGGTGCTAAACGCTTGCGACAAAAGCGTGCACGAGGAAAACGTGTTCCACGGAAAAGTTCAAATTAAAACACGTGGCGCAAAACACCTGCGACAAAAGCGTGCACGAGTAAAACGTTCTCCACTGGAAAGTTCCGTGTTAATCGGAGAGAGATCGATAATTTGTTTGCTGAATAAAATATGTGTGTATATCGACGCAGATGTTTATTGTCAATATATATGAGCCTCGCTCTGGGAAAACTTGGTTTAATGCATGTGCGTAAATTGTCGTCCCATATTAGCCTGTGCAGTTTGCACAGGCTTATCAGGGACGACACTCTCCGCTTAAACTATGTTACCGCTAACTTAAAGATGAAACTCCATTTAAACGACACATACAATACAGGGGTAAAGTACGGACTGCACACGCTAATCTCGGACGACACTTTACCCACATGCATTAAAACCCGTTTTCTCGGATCGAGGCTCATATTTTTGTACGTCCGTCCGTCCGTCTGTCTTGGTGAATTTACTACTTTTACCGACATTCAAGATACAATCTGTTTAATCGAGGATTTCATGTGTTGGTTTAAAATTCGTTCAGTGACTCTTTTAAGCATTGAATAGTTATCTTAATTACCAACGCCCTAGTCACTAATATTACGGAATACCATTAGTGCCATCGTGGTTACACATTAAAATCCAGAGGCCGACAATGCGATAGTGCGATAATACGATGACGACAGTGCGAAAATACGATGGCGACAATGCGATAGTACGATGGCGACAATGCGATAGTCATATCGTACTGTCGCCATCGTATCATCGCATTGTCGCCATCGTACTATCGCGTTATTGTACTGTCGTCATCGTATTATCGCATTGTCTTCATCGTACTATCCCACTGTCGCCATCGTATTTCCGCACTGTCGTCATCGTATTATCACACTATCGCATTTTCGCATTGTCGCCATCGTACTATTGCACTGTCGCCATCGTATTGTCGCAATGTCGTCATCGTATTGTCGCATTGTCGACATCGTACTATCGCACTGTCGCCATCGTATTGTCGTACTGTCGCCATCGTATCATCGCATTGTCGCCATCGTACTATCGCGTTATCGTANTATATATATATGTTCATTGTTTCTTATGTAAACCAAATAAATGGAAGTGTTATTTAAGTTTAAAAAAATGTTCCTGTGTGATACGTGTAAAAAGGAATATACTTAGAAAAAGAGCTTATTGAGACACATTAACGACAAACACTACAAATGTGCAATTTCGGACTGTAACAAAAATTTCATAACAAAAAACTATGTGTTTTCCCACTTGACAAAAATTCATAGATTAACCAAAGAAAGTGCAAAGGCTATGATGAACACTATACAACTAACATCAAACAGTCGAATGAAATTTGAAAACATAAGTGATGATGAAACATTCTTCGACACATTGCAAAGATCACCATATCAACCCGTACTTGAAGATGTGTCAAGTGATGATGATATGTGTCGTGTTCTGAGAAAACTGGGCAAAATGCGTGTGCGTAAATTGTCATCCCAGATTAGCCTGTGCAGTCCGCACAGGCTAATCAGGGACGACAATTTTCTCTTTTATTGAATTGTTTTTGTATTTGACAAGTTATTGTATTTACATTTGATATGTATATTTGCTGTATGATATATTTGTATGTTTAATCATATATTACGTTAAACAATATAGTCAAACAACAAAATAAAATAATATAAATATTATCAAGAAATCATTTTTGCAATTATGTATATACATATATTTATTAATTTTGCCTGTGGGAGTGTCGCGAATAGCGATCATATCTGTAAATAAACATTGTAAATTATTATAAAATATGAACATTGATAATACTGTTTAACTTTAATGGTGACCAATACGAAATTCATACGTATTTTGTGTATTTCGAGAATTGTATGAATTCATGAACCGTTCTTTGTTAGTCAACGTCATTATCAACGATGCACTGTCTTATATATAAACTGCGATCATTTGTTTATAAAAAAGGTTTTTATGCCCCCGAAGGTGGGCATATAGTGATCGCACTGTCCGTCTGTCCGTCCGTCTGTCTGTCCGTCTGAAATTCCGTCACACTTTGCGTTTAGGTTTCGAAAAATGTAAAAATCACTTTGCGTTAGGGTTTACAAAAATGTGGACAAAAGGGGCATATGTCATCCTATGGTGACAGCTTTTTTTTCATACGTATTAAAGGTTTATTCGATAATATTAATATTGTTATAATGCAATATTGATGATACAATTAAGGAACAAACATAAAGTAAAACAAAAGTTTGTTTTTATGAATAAAGAATAAATTTCTCAATGTGACGGAGAAACAGAAAATAATATAACACTCTGCCACAGGTACAGATAGAGGAGGTAACCACTGCAAGTTTGCTGCGAATTGTTTGCCTGCTGGTACAGATAGGGGAGGTAACCACTGCAAGTTTGCTGCGAATAATTGTCCAGCTGGTACAGATAGGAGAGGTAACCACTGCAAGTTTGCTGCGAATTATTTTCCTGCTGGTTAAGATAGGGGAGGTAACCACTGCAAGGTTGCTGAAAATTATTTTCCTGCTGGTACATATAGGGGAGGTAACCGATGCAATTTTACTGCGAATTATTTGCCTGCTGGTACAGATAGGGGAGGTAACCACTTCAAGCTGTGGGTGGTACGTTTTCTAGTTCTGAAAAGTAAGGCTACCTCTGTGATTCGAACTCGGGAGCATGTTTATACGCTTAACAACTGGTTCATTCAGGCTTAATCAACAATTTTTGTCCCTTTATTGCAAGGATAGTATCTATAAACGTTAACTAATACTTATTATTGTAAGTCATTGTTACATGACACAGATGTGGCATGTGTGTGTTACAGATGTGGCATGTGTGTGTGTGTGTGTTAAAATGTCGTTTCCGCGATTGTGCAACTCAAACTGTGTGTTTTTTACTTAATAATTGAGTCGTTGTTACGCGTTAGTTATCTCGTTCCCACGCGTAAGCTATCACGTTCCGCCGCGTAAGTTATCTCGTTCCCACGCGTTAGTTATCTCGTTCCCACGCGTTATTTTATTCATTCTCCATCTAGCTATAACTTATCTTGTTCACACAGCTACGACTTACTAAATCGTGACCACTCGTAAGTTATGTATATTCACGACTTAATAACAGTAAACTATAGTATGTGTTTGTTTTAAGATTCACCCCTGTTGGTCCAGAAACTTTGTCAGAAGTTAGCATCGAAACAATAACAACTAGAAATGGCGCGACAGAGGCCGACGCGTATCCCCACGCCGAATGTTTGACCTAGGTGTGCCCCAGGGTTAGTAATGGGGTCATGCATAGTTGAGATTGACCGTATTGTCATAAGAGAAGTTCAGTATCAATTAGAAGTGAATTGGTGTATAAATGAAGAAGTTATAGTTAAAGGCAATTTTGGGTGGGTGTGACCTATGTGGGCAGGGCGCCCCAGGGTTGGTTATGGGGTCATGCATAGTAGAGATTGACCGTATTGTCATAAGAGAAGTTCAGTATCAATTTGAAGTGAATCGGTGTAGAAATGAAGAAATTATAGTAAAAGACAGTTTTGGGTGGGTGTGGTCTATGTGGGCGCGGCCCCAGGGTTGGTAATGGGGCCATGCATAGTTGAGATTGACCGTATTGTCATAAGTGAGGTTCAGTATCAATTTGAAGTGAATCGGTGTAGAAATGAAGAAATTATAGTGAAAGGCAATTTTGGGTGGGTGTGGTCTATGTGGGCGAGGCGCCCCAGGGTTTGTAATGGGGCCATGCATAGTAGAGATTGACCGTATTGTCATAAGAGAAGTTCAGTATCAATTTGAAGTGAATCCGTGTTGAAATGAAGAAATTATAGTAAAAGGCAATTTTGGGTGGGTGTGGCCTATGTTGGCGGGGCGCCCCAGGATTGGGAATGGGACAATGCTTGGTTGAGATTGACCGTATTGTCATAAGAGAGGTCCAGTATCAATTTGAAGTGTAGAAATGAAGAAGTTAATGTTAATAACCTAAACAAATGAGTGGAAATCTCTGACCCGGCCCCACCCCAACCCCCATAACTTTTGACCCAGGGGTCAGATCAAAATTCCAAATAGTGCAGGGTCGCACATATGCTTATAGTTACCATGTGTGTAAGTTTCAAGGTTCTAGTGCTAATAGTGTAGGAGGAGATAGTGGCCAGGACGGACGGACGGACAGACGGACGGACGGCGGAGATAACCACAATATCCCCACCTTTTTTTTCAAAAAGCGTGGGGATAATGACAACTGCATTTCTGACATGATACTTTCTTTACGCGATAAAAAAAAATAAAAAATAAAAAATGATAACATAATCCCCCGCCGTCGTTTAACGACCCGTTAAACAACACATTAGGAAATCAGTATGTACATGCATTCATTTTAATGAACGCTATCATTTGACATCATACCTGGTAATAAAACAATAATTGCATAAAGAACTTCGCTTTACGACATGTTAATTCGTTTCTGGATGGGTGAGTTTGTGGCAAGAGAAGATTTAATTATGTTTTTCTGTTGATATTTACGGAGCTCAAGTGTTTGTCATCTTTTATGCGCTATGCCTATCAATAAAATCATGATTACATCTTAAAATGTCACACTTGAAATAAAATAACCACCTATTTACCACGTTTCATTTAAAGCCTATATGAATGGTGCGTACGTGTATGCATTAATCAGGTTAAATGAGTCGCTTTTATGATATTTTTCGTTTAAATGAAGTCTCTGCTTAGCAAACATCCAATTTAGGCGGTAAGTGTCGTCCCTTATTAGCCTGTGCGGAGTGCACAGGCTAATATGGGACGACACTTTACGCACATGCATTATGCCCAGGTTTCTCAGAACTCGACACAAATGTCAGTGGAATATCAGGTTATGCATTATCTGGGATGGTTTTCTACAGCATTTTGGTAAAAAGTAATGTGGGTAAGAAAAAGCAGGAAACACATTATCTTAATGCCGTTTGACAAAGGTGAATACGCATACAATCTAACTTAGTTTACAGCAAAGTTAACTGTATTAAGCAATGGTATTATCTGTATATACAAATGTCTGTAATGCCCAATATACTGTCCGCACTGTAACTCATGTACCTGCAATTTAAAAATAACTTGATACAACTGTTGACCATGTGGAGACTGTTTGCCGCACATAACACCCGTGCCCATAGCTCTTAGGGTTGAAGGCCCAAATAAAGGTGCCAGTAGGAACCACGTTGCTAACTTACTGAGTTGTATTTATGATTATGTTCTGCGCGTGAGATAGCAAATACTTGTGTGTGTCTGAGCTCAGCTACAATGTAGCCGTACGTACAAATAACGATTTATGATTTAAGAATTTGTTATTTGGTGTGTTTACAGGTTATTTCACCTTGTAGTGACATACATATGTATATCCTTAAGAGGTAATTATAGCTATAATTTATAAAGTCAAAAGGAACATTCTGAATTTCGATAGCGCAAGTATTCGGACTACATTAAACAAGGTGGGGTAGGTAAACGTTACCATGTATTGTGAATTGCCTTCAAAAGATGAGTTTATGTATAAATCACCCACATCGACTGCACACCATTGCAAAACGGCTCCTTCGTTGAAATGGTATTTTATATTAACTGTGAACAATATAACATATTGCGGTTAACACGGTCAACACTATAAACATATTGTAATATTTGGTTTACTATACCTTATACCTCGAACTAACCAAGTTCCTTGCTACTAAAATCTATATCACATATTTAACGCGTTTTAGCGTTATCAAAAGTCTAAGTGATTATACATTTATTAATTTAACCCATTTATGCCTAGTGGACTCAGCCATCCTTCAAAATTGGATCAATTTATCACCAAAATTAGGGATGTCTAGTATATTTATTTATATATTTAGAATATTTTTTACATAAATTCCTTTAAGCAAACAGCGCAGACCCTGATGAGACGCCGCATCATGCGGCGTCTCATCTGGGTCTACGCTGTTTGCCAAGACCTTTTTGCTAGATGCTAGGCATAAATGGGTTAATATTATGATGACGATTTTTACAAATGTGGAATTGTTTAAGTTGGTTGAGCGGAGCGGAAATTAAAATACCATTACGACTATTTTGCTCAGTTATAGCCTTCAAAGAACATCTCCTAAATCCAAACACCGTAGCGTAGTGGATATGGTTTCCGCTTAGCGACATGGGTGTCACGGGTTCGATCTCCACTGTGGGTGCGTTCTTGGACACCAAGTATTGGTTCTATTCAGGAAAATGACTCGAGATCGTTTAAATTAGCCTTAGTCTTTCGATGCGATCCTGTAACTATAGCTAGTTTTAAACTAAATGCACATACCTTTTTGCAACGATCAACCAACATCCGGAAAACGCAACAGCCATCCTCGTAAAGTCTTTGCAGATAACGCCGACAGACGGCGCTGCTCCGCGAGTCAATCCATCGACCCGCCGAAAACTCATCCTGACGTTTTTGAAACACACCCCAACAGTCGTATATGGACAATTCTTGGCTATAAGGGGCTTTGTATATTGTTCCGAGTCCTGTTTCTCGATTATCAAAGTTGCAGGCCTTCTCGAACTTAAAGGCCGCCCGACCTTTCTTACATCTTTCAGCCCATCGACGTATTTGTAAAGTTTTGTTTTGCATAACTGCAATAAATAGCATGAACGAATGTCTAGTTTTGCTCAAATCTTGCATTATTAAAGAGAGTATGCACGATTTTGTCAATTATTTATGAATTTTTATAAAATGTGGGAAAAACTTATAATCACAAATATTTCAATATAAATTAAAATAAAAGTTAAGAAGAACATGTGTCGATGCGAAATAAGCCAGATATTTAAATCTGAAATCGAAAATGGCTGTACAGCCAAATTCGCCAGCATATATATCATGCATGTACAAAGTGAATCTAAATTTAGTTTTAGTGCAGATTCGTTCATAGGACACAAAGACACAATTTTGTTTCCCTACAAATACGAGTAAAAGTGTCGGCATCGGCTTTTATCAGCGCTAACTTGTCTTTGCTGCATTTTATGATATTCGTCTTCAATGTATAATTTTTCTTGCCTATTTGTGTTATTGTAACATATTTGTATCAATATATTAAAATTTAACACATATACAATTCGTGCATACTCACTTAAATATGTATCCGAACAGTGCTGTCCCCATCATAATTAATCGCTATAAAGAACTTGTCACTCGGTTGGAGACATTTTATTTCTTCCTTTTTTTGACGAAAATACATCGACTATTAACACATGACTATTTCGAATTAATCCCTACAAAAACTCACGTCGACACTATCTCGTCCACTTTTCAAGTCGTTTCGTCAGCAAAATATGTAATAAGCACGTGGTGCAAAACGCTTGCGACAAAAGCGTGCACGAGGAAAACGTGTTCCACGGAAAAGTTCAAATTAATATACACGTGGTGCAAAACGCTTGCGACAAAAGCGTGCACGAGGAAAACGTGTTCCACGGAAAAGTTCAAATTAAAACACGTGGCGCAAAACATCTGCGACAAAAGCGTGCACGAGTAAAACGTTCTCCACTTGAAAGTTCCGTGTTAATCGGAGAGAGATCGATTATTTGTTTACTAAATAAAATATGTGTGTATATCGACGCAGATGTTTATTGTCAATATATATGAGCCTTGCTTTGGGAAAACGTGGTTTAATGCATGTGCGTCAATTGTCGTCCCATATTAGCCTGTGCAGTTTGCACAGGCTAATCAGGGACGACACTCTCCGCTTAAACTATGTTAACACTAACTTAAAGATGGAACTCCATTTAAACGAAACATACAATACAGGGGTAAAGTCGACTTAATTGATAGTTGTCCATCAGTCTCTTTGGAACAAAACATTTATGTTTGTGAGGGACTTGTTGATGATTCGGATGCTACATTCGGCGGCGATGGTGACTCGGGTCCGGTTGTTGGAATTTACAATTTTGGAGATGCCGGCGTTGATGTATTGGGGGATATATTTCCGGTTGTCTCTTTGTGACTGACGCCGGGTCCGGCGGTGACGGCGCAGCTTCCGCTGTTGGTGGTGATGGGGGTTTGTCCGGTGAACAGAATGTTTTGGACGTAATAT
>VMBQ01007966.1:0-11348 GCA_007657795.1 Dreissena rostriformis
AAGACACAATGAGCAATGAGAAGACACAATGAGCAATACTAATGATTACATACACAATATAGTAATCTCAACAATTGGAGATCAATGATTAGTATACAAACGTTATAATGTACGTAGTTAAAAAATATTTAATGCACTATTTAAAATCAACATATTAAATTGTATCAATTTCAAACAGTTTCCTAATTTGGAGGCATCAATAATTTAAAGTGAGTTTTACTACATTTTGAAAGAAAGTGGATGAATAAAAACTGTATTATTTTGTATCACAAACAGAAACATGTGCGCCTCCCCCCTTTAATTTTATAAACCAAATAAGTTTTGAGAACAAAGAAGTTGGATCATACTGTCCTCTCTTTCTGAAAGGCATCAGGCGAATGGACTGAAAGTAACAGCTAATATAAAAATACTTTTTTACACTAGTAGATTTCTTAAAGTGGCACATCTGACCTCACTGGGGGCTGACAACGTCAAAGCGTAGTCTGTTTCTCTACGACGTCGGGTATATGTTTTACTACGAAACATTGTTCCAATACAGTACAGGCGAGTTTCATCTTTTCTGGTATTTATGGATTAGAAAACGGAACATCAAGTAATGGTAGGTACTTATTTTCAATAACAAACTAATAACAAATGAGCGTAGTTGCAACTGTAACATTGATTTTGAGCTAAAATCGAAATATATTGATTTGAAGTAATGCATAAGGTGGTTATTCTGTTACAATAGCCAATTANCAGGATGGCTATACTATATATCTAGTATATAACAATATCACGCACATGTATGTACCTGTTGGTGTTTTCTTCCTTGTAAAAAAAATGTTAATAGTGTAAAAACAAATCCATTTAGAAGGAAATATTATAACTAAATGATGAATGGTTTGTATTTACTTCAAACGAAAAAAAATAAACTATTCTGATCTTTTCTTTTTTCCCGGTATTATACAAAGGCTTATTGAAGCTGCCAAAGAGTTCCCGCGTGTTATGGTGGTATTTGTATTTAATAACACTTTTACGATGGCATTTATAGATGCTATTTATGAAAATATTAACACAACATAATTTTTTACTTGTTTCTGCCAAAACACAACGCTTTAAATCATGGATTTCGGTGAGTTACGCAGAGCGGGTTCCGCAATCATCCGTGTTTTTTAATTATAAACATGATAATTCATGTTAAGCATTGCGTATATGACATGTATCGATCTTTATAATGGAATGTGCTACACAAACACGAAGTGTGATGATTTTCTGAAATAAATAAACGTTCTATAATGGGAATTTCGGGAATTTCGGTAATTTTACACATTGAATCTGCCAATCACACTTTTCAAGATCACGTTTAGGTTTTTGAAATGGTCAACACCTCATACTAATCACTCAGGATACCGACTTTAGTTACATAAATCACAATGACACTATTAAACCATTTTCGTTTTTTTAACAATCAAATTTACGACGCTCGTTGAAAAATAATATGAACCTCGACATTTAGCTTGTCGAGTAAAATGTGTCGTGTTCTGAGAAAACTGGGCATAATGCTTGTGCGTAAATTGTCATCCCAGATTAGCCTGTGCTGTCCGCACAGGCTAATCAGGGACGACAATTTCCGCTTTTATGGAATTTTTCGTTTAAATGATGTCTCTTCTAAGCGAAAATCCAGTTAAGGCGGAAAGTGTCATCCCGGATTAGCATGTGCGGACTGCACAGGCTAATCTGGGATGACACTTTACGCACATGCATTTTGTCCAGTTTTCTCAGAACACGACTCATTTAGATAACAGTTTGATTGACAGGTGGCGAGATGTTAATTTCTTTCTGCTATTGGTACTCGATCAGTATAGAAAATTGCTGGTGATACTGGGCATGTAGATTTACACCATCGGTAATTTAATGTTCTGAAAACGCTACACATAAATGAAATATTCTGAAAAGTCTACATGGAATTTAATATTCTGAAAAGTCAATGATGACCAGTCAAATGTTCAACAACAACAACAACAATATTCGAACACGTTAATAGTGATGATTTATTCAAATATAAACACAGCAGTGACCTTTAAACAATCAGCAAGGACATAAAGCTTTGGCAATCGTGAGCTCATAGTTGTGTTTTGTCAGACAAAACGGTGGCATATATGAGCTCACAATGAGTCAAGATGGCCCCTGATAGTGTGCAACTCACTGGCGTTATCCACATTAAAACATGCACTTATATAAAACATAAAAGGCCTTACATCAATATACAGTAGAATGTTACACAATCAGATAGTTGAAATAGAAAGCCCTACATCTATATATATATGAACATGAATATATGTGTGGTGTTCTGAGAAAACTGGGCGTAATGCTTGTGCGTAAATTGTCATCCCAGATTAGCCTGTGCAGTTCGAACAGGCTAATCAGGAACGACAATTTCCGCTTTTATGGAATTTTTCGTTTCAATGATGTCTCTTATTAGCGAAAATCCAGTTTAGACGTAAAGTGTCTTCCCTGATTAGCCTGTGCGCACTGCACATGCATTATGCCCAGTTTTCGCAGAACACGACACATATTACACAATAAGATAGTTGCCATAGTGTTCTAATCTCATTCATTTTTAAGATATGAAATCCTTTGAAGACCGTATTTTCGGCATTGATTGAATTATTTAGAGCAACCGAGTACCAATTTAGCTTTAACCCTTAAACATGTGTGTAGGACAAACATGATGTAGTTTATGTTTGTTCCAATTACATGTTATAGGCACTTTGCAGTTCAATTATTACTTTCTGTCTGGGAGCATCACTTGAGTATTTTTCACTGGTAAATTTTAGTACTTGCCTTTTTTCATGAAATGTTTTCATTGGACATTAGAAGATGTTGCAGGTTAAAACAAGATAAAAGACAAGTTTTAAATTACCATATGTAAACAACAATGTTTATGGAACAAACAATTAATATGATTAATATCTAAACAAACAGAACAACAGTCCAAGACTATTCTTTCAAACACATTTATAACAGACAATAAAAATGTTACAAAAATATATTTTATACAAATCTAAACTAAAACATGTAACAACTTTACATATTAATATAATTAATGAACATAAACTATATATACAGAAGCATCAACAATTGCATGGTCTACAAAAAAATAACAACATCTTTTTAAGTTTATTAACAAATATAATATTTATTTTTTTAATTTGGTACATGTACAAGGCTTCGGTATGAAATCTGATGATCCAAATCACAGTGTCATTCACAAATGGGTATCATGGACATTCTTAATGCAGTGCTTATTGAAAATATACATTTATATTTTTGAAGAATATTTTTTTAAATTAAAACATTACATCAAACCGTATTTGAGAAATAAATGCTAGTATGAAAGTAAACCTGTATGTAGTTATAGAACAATACATTTACACTATTAACAATTGCCCTTTTCTAGACCTTTTGGGAATATGAATTATATTAACCCTTTGCATGCTGGGAAATTTGTCGTCTGCTAAAATGTTGTCTGCTAAATTTCTAAAATTAGCATTTTCTTCGATTTTTTTTCCAAAAATACTATCAGAATAGCAAACAGTTTGGATCCTGATGAGACGCCACGTTTTGTGGCGTCTCATCTGGATACAAACTGTTTGCAAAGGCCTTCAAATCCGGTTCCAGCGCTCAAAGGGTTAATGAAATTGGGAACTTAAGCATCATTTTGGGGAAACCTTGTTTGTACTCTTGTATGAAAAAGTATTGATTAAACTTAATTTACTTAAATAAAATGGAATTTCTCAAACAAAAACAAATCAGTAAAATAGTTATTCCCTCTTCAAGTCATAATATCTGCACACTACTGATAACCTCTTAATTTCAAACATCTAGTCGGAAAAAACTCCTTAATGAGATTTGGGACCAGATTGGAGAAAAAAGATACTTTATTTGCCATTAGGAATATGACCAAATACTGGCTATACAAATCCATGTATTGCTAATTTTCTTTCTGCTACAGGGAACTATAAAAAGACTAGAAATAAAATTGGCATTACTACATGAACCTAAATATTCAATCATCTTCCTCTCATACATTTCGAAAAGCAGTAAACATGTTAAGTATCACAAGTTACTACAGGAGTTAAAAGCATTCTGCTACTGCAGAGGAAATGACACAATGAGCAATGAGAAGACACAATGAGCAATGAGAAGACACAATGAGCAATGAGAAGACACAATGAGCAATGAGAAGACACAATGAGCAATGAGAAGACACAATGAGCAATGAGAAGACACAATGAGCAATGAGAAGACACAATGAGCAATGCTACTAATTACATACACAATATAGTAATCTCAACAATTGGAGATCAATGATTAGTATACAAACGTTATAATGTACTTATAATGTACGTAGTTAAAAATATTTAATGCACTATTTAAAATCAACATATTAAATTGTATCAATTTCAAACAGTTTCCTAATTTGGAGGCATCAATAATTTAAAGTGAGTTTTACTACATTTTGAAAGAAAGAGGATGAATAAAAACTGTATTATTTTGTATCACAAACAGAAACATGTGCGCCTCCCCCCTTTAATTTTATAAACCAAATAAGTTTTGAGAACAAAGAAGTTGGATCATACTGTCCTCTCTTTCTGAAAGGCATCAGGCGAATGGACTGAAAGTAACAGCTTATATAAAAATACTTTTTTACACTAGTAGATTTCTTAAAGTGGCACATCTGACATCACTGGGGGCTGACAACGTCAAAGAGTAGTCTGTTTCTCTACGACGTCGGGTATATGTTTTACTACGAAACATTGTTCCAATACAGTACTTAATCAGGCGAGTTTCATCTTTTCTGGTATTTATGGATTAGAAAACGGAACCTCAAGTAATGGTAGGTACTTATTTTCAATAACAAACTAATAACAAATGCGCGTAGTTGCAACCGTTACATTGATTTTGAGCTAAAATCGAAATATATCGATTTGAAGTAATGCATAAGGTGGTTATTCTGTTACAATAGCCAATTACGGTTACTAACTTAAATGAAACTACATGTTACGTTGATACACTGTACACTAAACATTTTAAAGTACAAAACAGGTTACGAACATATATTTTAATATTCAAATGCTTTCTTTGGAAGGAAATTACAAGTCACTTTATGTATAGGTTTTGCACAGAGTATGTATTGGTTGTGCAACGAACTACAAATTGAATGTATAGGTTACTCAACGAAGTACACCAATCTGTACTTCGACGGCATGTGTAATGACACAATGTTTCGTAGTAAAACATATACCCGACGTCGTCGAGAAACGGACTACGCATTGACGTGGTCAGCCCCCCAGTGGACATGGCACATCCAATTCTTAAGAGCAGAATGTCCCGACCAAGCCAAAAGCCTTTCTTAAAATCAATTACCCCGCTAACTTTTTCATGAACTCAGACCTCAGACAATACCAATGGCATAATGTTCTAAAAAATAAATAAAACAGAACATGTATTTTTGACTTAGACAATAACACAGTTATTATGCAGATACAAAATACAGCACATACTAAACAAGAGGGAAATTATGAACCTAAAGCGCTCATCTGAGTTCAAGATACACCAATTGTCAAAGAGATGACCTGGTGACCTAGTTTTTACCACACTTAACCCAGATTCAAACAGAGTCTTGATATTGTCAAGATAACAATCTGACCATGCTTTTATCAAGAGCGAGTCATAAATGTGGCCTCTAGATTGATTTCATTGTTTTTCTAAGATTAGACCTGTGTTTTTTTGGGGGATGCATGTGCCCGATTCGAACTTGGCCTAAATATTGTCAAGATAACCATTCTGAGAAAGTTTCATAAAGATTGCATCATAAATGTGGCTTCTAAAATGGAAACAAGTTTTTTTTAAATAAGATTTGACCAGGTGACCTAGTTTTTGGACGTTTGTGACCTACTTTTGAACATGTCTTAGATATTGCCAAGATATCCATTCTGACCAAGTTTCATCAAGACTGTGAACTAAATATGGTTTCTAAGGTGGTAACAAGCTTTTTCTGAGTATTAACCTGGTGACCAAGTTTTTGAATGCACGTAACCAGGATTCGAACTTGGCCTAGATATTGTCAAGATAAACAGTCTGACCAAGTTTCATCAAGAATTGATGAAAAAAAGTGGCCTCTAGAGTGGTAACAAGCTACAAGTTGACGAAGCATAACACATGACACACTATGGCAGACGCCAGGCATAGACTGTCCACAGGTGAGCTTAAAATAATAACACCAGACTGAATTCGTTTAACAACAAGGTGTCCAAAGACAGTGTGCTTGACTATTCTTCCAATTTTTAAGTATAATGTATGTACATTTTCTGTCTCTGACCTAACATGATGAGCCTGAAGACGTGTGTAAAATTTCAATTTGATACATATATATATATATATATATATAGAACGATAGTTACTCAGCAAGAGCGTTTCATCGATACATTGAAACAAGTGAAAAGTAAAGCTTGAACTATTTAATGAATAGTCAAGCAAAAACACGGTTAAAAAATAAGAGAACATTATTTACACATAAATATTTATAAAAATATGAGCTATAACTAGTTTACTTTTTAAAAATAATTATTTTTCTTAATTAAAATAAAATTAAATTAAAATATGATTGTCTAAACTGTTAGTTTGATTAATCAAGCTTACTACAATTTTTTGCTTGAAACACTATTTACATTTTTTATGTACAGTCATGCTTAAACAATTAAATATAAAAAATATTGTAATAAAACAGCTTGGTTTTTCATGGAAAATTATGGAAATCAACAACAAACTATTATAAAACAAGAGGGCCATGATGGCCCTGAATCGCTCACCNACAAACAAATTGTTGACGGACACACGCATGCACACACGCACAACGGACGCTGGACATCACACGGTCACACTAGCTCAACATGTCACTTCGTGACAGGTGAGCTAAAAATACCGGCATTATATCTTATTTAAAGTATACAATATATGATATAAAAATATTACTATTCAACAAGGATTTTACTGGTAAAGCAACATTTAGAATATATATAATAACAAAGAAATATAGAAATTATACTACATTATCATATCAAAACTGTAAATACTCAAAAAGTAACATGTCTATACATGTATCCACATATCACAAAGGCATAATATTCATGGGTGTGATTAAGGAGAAGTCCAGGAAGAGGAAAATTCTGTTGACTGATTAATTTGTAAAAACCTTTTTTTCATTGGTCTAATTTAGCAATCTTTGCATTGGATGAGAACGAATTTATTTGTTATGGGTAATTGTTTAAGAATGTATTAAGATAAAGTTTTTCTTGAAACAGTGACAAATTAACCCCTTGCATGCTGGGAAATTTGTCGTCTGCTAAAATGTCGTCTGCTGANTGTTTGCAAAGGCCATCAAAATCCGGTTCCAGCGCTCCAAGGGTTAATAGAACATGTATTTCACCAACATAGCCTTAGAAAGATCTTGACAAATGTATCACTGGTATATCGTACAAAAACAGACAAAATATTTACAGTATCAACAGTAAAATATGTTTATCAGTCAAACAAGAGCTTTCCAAGGACAGTGCTCAACTTTTCTTGTTCTTGTCAGATTTTCTAAACAAAATTGTTTGTATTTTAGCTATCAAGTTATATAGTATTTTTCTAATATATGCAATCCAAAGCTTGCTCTGGATACAAGGTATTAATGTATGAAGTTTCATTAAAATAACTCAGTTTGTTATCGAGAAATAAAGTGGAATCCATTGTTGATATTTTCAGTAAAAGTTAATTAACTTGACCCATCCATACCAAAATGCAATAACAAGGGGGAGAGTGTTTTGGTACAAGGTTTCACTGAAATACCTCAAGCCACTCCTGATAAACTAGCTGATCAAAAAACCTCAACCTGCACATGTTGTGTAAATGCCTACTCTAAATTTATAATGCCCCCTATTTGTTGACCCATTTCCAACAAGAGTTACCAAACTTGGCCTATGGGGTTATTTTAATATGGCAAATACATGTTTTTAGTTTGAATAAAATCACTCCAGCCATTCCTGAGAAACTAGAATGCAAAAATTTAACCTAGCTCGACAAAGACGACTGGGCAAGTATGATAGCTTGCCTTTTCTTTGAAAAGCCAGCTAAATAAGACAAACAACACTATTATAAGACACAAACAACTTACAAAATATATGGATAACAATACAAAATTTCAGACAATATTTCATTCCAAGTGACTTTTGTGCAAGACCGGTATTTAAATACATAGCAACATAATCTATAAGTAAGTTGCTGTCCCATTTCTACACATGTTATTGCACCATAGTAAATACTTTGTTTGTCTTGAAATTCATGCTTCTTATTGGCGAGAAGACTGCGGCTACATGCCACTAATAATGGCGCCTCTCAGTTTGAGGGAAAGTGCCGAGTCTGGAATATTGCTCTACAAAACTACCTGGATAATACTGCAATAGAAAAAATGAACAAATGAATATACAATGCAAATTGTGATTGCAAAAAATCATGTCACAAAAAGGAACATAATTGGAATTTACATCCCTACTGTAGAATGGAACATTATTTAATTATTTAAGGTCTGGAAATTGCAATTCTGGCATAGCAATTTATTCTTGAAACAAATGTCAGCTGTAAACAAACAATGCACATAGTATTCCATATATAATAAACAAGGAACATAAAGTAAACATTAATTTGTGTTATGAACTTCATCATAACGTCATCCTTCAAAACACTTGCATTTTCAAGTAGCAATTTTAACACTCAGAAAGGGAATTAAATCTTAAGAGTTTTCAGCAAATTTACATAAACTAGTAACAGACACAAAATAACACATTGAGGAAGATTGGTGACACAATTTCTGCATGTGTTTTACATAAGTTATGCATTTTTATGATGATGGTTGATAACTTATAACCATGTTTAGAAACAAACGGCAGAAAGTATGGTTATGTTGAAGTAGTACGTTTGGCCACTCACCGATTTAAAGGCTATCGGATAGGCGTTTAATATTGCATGTGTTAAAATAAGCACCTTTAAGTCAGACTGGTGTAAAATAAGAGTATATTTAAAATTTATTCTTTAATCATATAATACATTTTTGATCTTATATATATGTGTTTTACCTCAGTGATACATAAAGCCAATTAAAAGTGATATTAGTGCAAAAGCGGAAATTGACCAAAAAATAAAGGGTGTTTTATCATTGTATAGGACCGGCCATAACAGTAGTTTAGTTTCCAATTACAACATTAACATAAGGGACAGACAATTAAAACATTAACATAAGGGACAGACTGATACAACATTAACATAAGGGACAGACTGATACAACATTAACATAAGGGACAGACTGATTTTAGTAACAACTAATCTGCCAACTGAAATTATCCAAGAGGTCTGTCAGTTCCTACATTAAAGAAGAATATCACTCATACTGATGGATGTTGAATTGTTCCCTGATGATCCGCATGGCCAAGAAATGTGAGCCAAGCAACTTAGGGTAATTCCTTGAAGATCAACAGACAGTAACTATCTGACTATATGCCTATGACCTCTCAATAGGGAAGCTGTCTAAAAAATGTAATTAAAATGCCCTTTAAGCTCCAGAAATCATGCAAAGGAATGACACTGTCCAATTTGTAATGAGAGTGCAATAACTCCTCAAGTTTCATCAAATTCATATAAGTTTCCAAGATTGCGCCCGGAAATTAAAAGACCTAGACAATGTCTTTTTTGTAAAAAATGGGCAATACTGTCCTAAAAAATTATTCGACAGGAACGACCAGACAATATGAACATTTCAGCCCTATAGGGATATTGAATACATGTATAAAGTTTCATGTAATTCAGACAATAATGGTAGGTCCTTTGGTAACAAAGTATCGTACACACTGACATGAACTGATGGACAGACAGATATCAAATATGATAGATAAAATTATCAGAGAGAATTGTTTCAGGCTTTCTTCAAACTCATATACATCATATTAAGTATTTGGATGAACAAAGTGCCCCCCCACCTCCTTCCAGAAGCCCCAATAACCAGTGATAAATTGTACAGCCAAAAAGCCTTGAATATTTGCGAGCAAACCTATCTACCCCACTGTTTATTAAGAACTGCTATCAAGTTATATGATATTTAGGTCTTCAACTATATAACCTACAATAATATTTTGGATACAATTTTATTTTTACTTGCGCTTTTTAAGTTATAATTGAAAAACATATCACCAATTGAAAACTGACAGTTTGGAAAAATATTAAATAATGATAATGCAGAATAGAAAGATGAGAATACAAATATATTTTGTTATTTAATAATGATTAAATTTATTGTGTTATTTTATTTCTCACATACTGGTAAGTCAATCTCATCAAACTGAAACAATGTGCAATAAAAACAGTTAGGGTTGTATAAGAACCAAAACAGAACAACTCTACTTTATACGGTGAGTAGTGAATATTAAAAACAAATTAGTCATTAAAAAACAAAGCCACAGAAAAGTGTGTTAAAACAAGACCAATTTCAAAAACCGAGATTTAGGAGTTAAGTGCCTTTTACAAAAATTTACAAACAAGTTATTGTATTTTCGTAAATGACTTGAGACAAATTTTATTGCTCATAAATAGCTGCATTGGCCAACCATGAGAAGAAAGTATTCTTCTTAAATTGTAAAATAACAAAATGAATCTGGTTGACATTAAGATGTGTATGATAGACGTAATGATAACTAGAAATGTGTCACAGACATTGATGAACTCACAACACATGTTTGGACACAGACAAAGCCACTTTATTAGGGCTTACTCTGCCATTCGCCAAATTAGCAAATGGCTACAAATCAGCAAATTTGGCTGAAGACAATTGTGGTTGGATACAACTTTTTCTTCATAAAACCTCATAAAACCACAAAAAATAAAAATAATAATTATGTTTTAAGAACATATATTCGACAGCGGACACAAAGACATAGGGCCAAAATTAAGCCAACACTGGTTGCAGTTAAAATTCGTTTCTTAACCCTTTGCATGCTGGGAAATTTGTCGTCTGCTAAAATGTCGTCTGCTAAATTTCTAAAATTAGCATTTTCTTCGTTTTTTTTTCAAAGAATACTATCAGAATAGCAAACAGTTTGGATCCTGATGAGACGCCACGTTCTGTGGCGTCTCATCTGGATCCAAACTGTTTGCAAAGGCCTTCAAAATCCGGTTCCAGCGCTCAAAGGGTTAATATATGCTATTGACCAGACTATACAATACGTTTTGGACATTTGACATAATTTCAAACAACATAATAATGGACATATAGTATG
>VMBQ01007966.1:15277-41700 GCA_007657795.1 Dreissena rostriformis
ATATATATACTCATACCAAGTTTCAATGAAATCCGCCAAAGCACTTCCAAGATATGGCTCCGGACACAAAAGTGCCTATAGTAAAAAGCATTTTTTCAAGATACAAAGGGCCATAACTCCATTATTAACAGATGGTGTACAATGCCATTTGGCGTGCATCATCCTCTTATCCACATATACTCATACCAAGTTTCAATGACATGCGCCAAAGCACTTCCAAGATATGGCTCCAGACACAAAAGTGCCGGACGGACGGAATGACGGACGGACAACGCCAAAACAATATCCCTCCGCCTATGGCGGGGGATAATTAGAGAGCAGACACTGCTGTGGACGCTGCCGCCGCCCGCCCGCCCGCCGCCTGCCCGCCAAGGGTGAAACTATAATACGTCCCGTTTTGAAACAGGCGTATAAAAACATAGAGGCAACAATACAACTCACGACAAAACTGCACAAGAACATGATATAAACTTTAGAATGTGAGAAGTAAAAGAAATTAGAAAGTAAGCATATGCTATGGTATGACTAGTACACCAGACTATTCCAACTGGGTAAGTTGATACAACCAGTAGTTCAAGGGGAGTTCAAAAACAAGCTTCAGGATGTAAGTACGTAAAGACGGACAGTCGTACATACGGATGGACAGACAACTGCAATCCTTAATGCCTCCCACTCCATAATGGCATAAAATGGTCAGTCAACAATTCAAGTATGAAAATATATCAACCTATATAATTATGCCAGCTAATAGTTACATCTATTTCAAAATTGTTAACACATTATTTTAAAAAGTGGCTATTTAAAAAAAATCAGTTTCATTATTTCAAACAAAGTTATCTATAGGCTTCCCAATTAAGCCCAAAGGTCTCTGAACAAGCCACATGATCTCACTGGCCTTGTTTGGGCCTCACAACACAAATGAAACATATCTTGTTATTTGTTCTTTTGTGTCATGTTAACCCTTTGAGCGCTGGAACCGGATTTTGAAGGCCTTTGCAAACAGTTTGGATCCAGATGAGACGCCACAGAACGTGGCGTCTCATCAGGATCCAAACTGTTTGCTATTCTGATAGTGGTCTTAGAAAAAAAATCAGAAAATGGTAATTTTACAAATTCAGCAGACGACATTTTAGCAGACGACAAATTTCCCAGCATTCAAAGGGTTAACAATTAAAGCTCTGGTAAAGCCCAATCTTCTGCAACAGCCAAAAACATGGGGAACACAATCAAATCAACACCATCACCTGACAAGCCAAGCTGTTGTATTTTTAAGTAGACAAAAACTGCACAGACTAGCACAGCTGTTGTGACAATCTTACATTGAAAGCAAGGAGCAGAACGTGTGACCTGCTTGTTGTATTAAAGCCAGGAATTATTGCCATTTAACTGGAATAAACAGGTCTGACATTACATTAAGAACATTCAATAAAGAAACGAAAACATACAGAATACTGAAGAAGACTTATGACTAATAACACAAAACATGAAAGGAATATTACAAATGAATGTATGTACACATTTTATTCTGATTGTACATTACATTACTTTATTGAAAGAATCAAAAAGACTTGATATGTAAAGTTATAAAACAAATTGCTTTTGAATAAGAAAAGTTGTGTGGAAAAGAGGGCATGAATATAAGTGATGTCAAAGATGCAACAACACAGTACACAACAGGTGTGACTTTATGAACCTACACATACGTTGTACATGTATGTCTACGCTATGAACACTCATGTGGCATCTATAAGCCTTTAAAGACTTCAAAACAGAATTCTGCTGGCAATTTAACTGCTATGCAACTCCAAATAATGCTGTTTCTGTTGTCAACATATTTACTATGTGATCCATTGCCGATCCATGCATTTAAGATAAGAAATTACCTTTTGTGTAGTAGTAATCCAAATTATTTTTTATTTATTTTTTATACATTTTTTTTCTTTATCACAAACATTTGTTAGCTTATCTGGAGCTTTTGTACTTGTAATAAAGACTTTTTAAGCAGAATGATCCAATGCTAGTGACAGCTTAAATCGCTAATTGGCTTTAATGATGGTAACTAACAGTGAATGTAACAAACCATGAATGTAACAAACAATGAATGTAACAAACAGTGAATGCAACAAACATTGAATGCAACAATCAGTGAATGTAACAATCAGTGAATGCAACAAACAGTGAATGCAACAATCAGTGAATGTAACAATCAGTGAATGTAACAAACAGTGAATGCAACAAACAGTGAATGCAACAAACATTGAATGCAACAATCAGTGAATGTAACAAACAGTAAATGCAACAAACAGTGAATGTAACAAACAGTAAATGCAACAAACATTGAATGCAACAAACAGTCCCCATTCCTGTTGTTACATGCCTATTTTAATAAACAGTCCAAAAGCCTCTTTTAACAAACAGATCAGAAACAACACTATTTAATGACTACGAGAATTAGAATTAATTGAAATAATGTCATATTACCATTTCAGAATGAAACTTCATAAATGTACTAAATAAATACACAAAACGTCATTCAATGTAAAAAAAGTTAGAGAAATGTAAGTGTGAACATATACTCATCATAGGCTGAAGTCCAATGGTTGAAATATAAACTGAGCAAGACTCTGGGAAAACTGGGCTTAATGCGTTTATGCATCAATGCAGTTTGCACAGGCGAATCAGAGACAACACTTTCCCCTTGAATGGATTTTTTTTGTTTAAAGGAAGTCTCTTTTAAATGAAAATCCAGTCTAGGTAGAAAGTGCCATTCCTGATTAGCCTGTGAGGGCTTCACAGGCTTATCTGGTACCATACTTTCACACACACATTAAACCTTATTACAAAGAACACACGGATCAGTGTACTATATGCTTGTTTCCAAAATGGTGAGCCAGTTTTCATTAATGTCATTCTTATAGATATGAATTGAGCATCAACCTGTAAGTGTGACCTTGACAATTAAGCTTGCGCATGTAAGTTGTCTTGACATTTGTAGTAATAAGTTACACACATACTGCAGTTATGTGTGAATCTGGCATATCTGATAAACATTTCTAGTTCTTTTATGATAACCTTGAAAAGATAGGTCTTTTAAAATATCTGCCATTCTAGGATAATGTTGCTAAGGAAACAAATACTTAAATGTAGAAACTATATAAGACTGCAAAAATACACCAAGGCTTTTATTGCAAATATTTTGAAAATTGATTGCAATAAACTGAAAGAAATATATAAACAGTTTGCAAGCTGACGTTGCACGGAATAGTACAGAATTTGTTTTACATGACACAACTTGTCAGTACATATGTACATCCAATTCAGAATGAAAATTTATGAATATCTAAATCAGCAAGTAAATAATATCAGCTTTTTTTAAGTAACAATTATAACAAGAGCACCGTCCAGCGAATACCAACGCTCGGCTGTGGGTGCTTGGATGTTGTTTTTTTTACCTTTGACCTTGAAGGTCATCATTGACCTTGACCTTTTCACCACTGAAAATGTGAAGGTCGATGAGATAAACATGAAAAATAAAAAAAGGAGTTTTTTTGACCTTTGACCTTGAAGGATGACACTGAAAATGTGAAGGTCGATGAGATAAACATGAACAATAAAAAGGAGTTTTTTTGACCTTTGACCTTGAAGGATGACCTTGACCTTTCACCACTAAAAATGTGCAGCTCCATGAGATACACATGCATGCCAAAAATCAAGTTGCTATCTTCAATAATGCAAAAGTTAAGGCCAATGCTAAAGTTTTCGGACGACGACTACGACGACGACGCGTTAGACGAGAGGGCTATGACAATACCTCGGGTTTTCTTTGAAAACAGCCAAGCTAAAAATGACAACATGTACAATATTTTTATTATAATGCATAATTGAAATAAAAAATATGTAGCAATGTTAGAATAACACGTTTAAATACAATAAGAAAAGCATATTGCAATATACATTGCAATATCATAACAGCCCTACTAACAAATAAATGACTATGTCGTGAACAAGTGCCAATGTGAGACAAAATTACTTACAGCGGGTGGGGGGGAGTCATCTGAGACACTTCTGGCTGACCTCGTCATAATGTCACCATCATCCCGGCTGAAAATAGAACAGTTATTGTACTTCATGACATAAGCCAATATACAACAACCCACTTAATATTGCATCATCAATAGTAAACTTATATTGATAACATACGCCTTTTCCTAGGATTGTGTTAAGGCAGAGGGGCAAAGACAAACAGAAGGCAATGGGTTTGTTTTAAAAAAAAAGTGTCCTATATTAATTTCTACATCACTCAAGAGCAAAAACAAACACACACAAATAAAACAATGACATTTTGAAACATGATTGATCATGAATTGAACATTCCGGCACAGGGGTACATTTTTTTTTAAATTTAGGCACAATGGTACCCTGATTAGGATATTCAGGCACAGTGGTGCTACAGTGCTTTAAGGCCCTTGGGAAAAGCCTGTTACCAGGTAAAATAAAAACATTTAACAAAAAAAATAAAAATACATGTTGATGTTTATTTATTTTAATGTCTTTTTGTAGCTTTCTTTACAGTTTTCAATTCAACAATTTTGTACCACCATTTAGATATAGGTAAAAATGTCAAGTTTGGCAACTCAATTGTGAAACTCTTCTGACTTGAGTGCTGAAGCTTTTGTGAGGATCTGCCTATGCAGACTACCATACATATGTTGTACATTTTGCAATTGTAATGTAGCCTATGACACAATAAACAGTCTCTCACATGTCTGGTGGGCTCTGCAGGGGGGTCCTCTCCTCGGTGATTGTGCCATACCCGTTGTAATTGGGTGGACGAGGTAAAAATGGGTCTCGAACATCAACTTCTTTAATCTCTTTCCTTCAATAAGAGATTATAAAATAGTAATTATTTCAAAATTAAAACAATAAATGTTGTGAATGTGTTTTTTTAATAAATTGAAATGTGTTTATTCTAATTAGCCATGAACTTTACTTTGACATCACCATATCCATATGCATTAGCATGAAAAGTAGGTATCAAGGATGTGACTCTGGAAATACCCCAGGGGGTATTATCATGTCCCCCTTACTGGGTTAACAAAAACTCTTCATTTTTAAATAGATCTAGCAAATAATTGTTTGAGAAACTATATTGGTGCTGACAAAGAACAAATAAGCTTAAAGGAGGAGAAATCACGACCCTGATCTTGGTTAATGGTATTAACTCTTTCAGTGCGGGAACCAAATTTTGAAGGCCTTTGCAAACAGTTTGGATCCAGATGAGACGCCACGTTCTGTGGCGTCTCATCAGGATCCAAACTGTTTGCTATTCTGATAGTATTCTTTGAAAAAAATTGAAGAAAATGCTAATTTTAGAAATTCAGCAGACGACATTTAAGCAGACGACAAATTTCCCAGCATGCAAAGGGTTAATTGTTTGTTTCCATGTGTTGTTCAATGCATTATGTGATACTACCAGACCAATATAATTCACTGGTTGCACTCACTGTCTACTAAGAAGCAGCCAGATCCTGGGGGCAAGGCACTGCACAAACATCAGTGAGAGTCCCAGTATGGGTAGAACTAGTAACACCAACGACATGCCAACCCTGAAAGTGAAGTGATTTTGTGGATTTAGGTTAGGAATTTATTCAGAAACAAATACAAATATAAGTATAAAACAAAACATAAGCTACGTCTTGTAAAAATAGGTCTTATGCCATCATGCAGTCTAGCCAGGAGCAACCCTGTCTGCTTATGAGACTACAAAACCTTGCTTTACCTTATAGCGGAAAAGGTAGCTCCAGACTAGACTGCGTGATTGTGCATGCTGGTCTGGAGCTATGCTGGCATCATATGGCACAAGACCTATTTTCACATTACACGGCTAATATACATTTGTTAATCTGAAATTAAAGGCCATAAACATTAATCAACTTTTTTATTTCAAAGAATAACTGACATCAAGCAACAATATGAAGTATCTCTTACAGAGCTCTATTGCAGATGCCATGCAGGGCCTTCACATAGTTGGTGTGAATCTGTCCGCAGTACACAGTGTTGCTGAGACTGATCACGTTTGCATTAGCCTCCTTCAGGCCCTCCCTCAGGGAACGCACAGGCCCCTCAAGCTGAAATGGAGCACAGGGACATTAACCCTTTGCATGCTGGGAAATTTGTCGTCTGCTAAAATGTTTTCTGCTGAATTTCTAAAATTAGCATTTTCTTCGATTTTTTTTCAAAGAATACTATCAGAATAGCAAACAGTTTGGATCCTGATGAGACGCCACGTTCTGTGGCGTCTCATCTGGATCCAAACTGTTTGCAAAGGCCTTCAAAATCCGGTTCCAGCGCTCAAAGGGTTAACATTGGCTGGGACTGTGTGCTGCAGGAGTCCAGTACTCATATATCGTACCATTAGGTAATTTAAACTTTCACATTTCACCACGTGTTCTCTTTAAACTCAAAGTATATAACGTAATCTGAAAGTTCCACCTACCTGTGTATCGCAAGGTTCATTGAAAAAAAAACAGAATCACTATATACTCAATAAATAAGGTACATGGTGAAACCTTAAAGTTTCAAGTACCTTTGAATAAAACAAGACCTTTGTCACAAACATGACTTATACCCACTACACTGCTTTGTCAGCTATTTTTTCAGGGTTAATATCTCTAAAATGTGTTTATCACTTGAGAGGAAAAATGTATCTTATAAATTTACACTTAAGGATGATTTAAATTTGAAGATTCAATTAAATTGCTTAAGATACGGAAGAAACTCACTCCAAAAGATTAAAGCATTTCATGAGGACTTTACTTTACCAGCAATGGTCAAGGACAAACTACAAAAAACATGTGTTGAATACAGGCAATGAATAAAAGTTTCTTACAAATCTACTTGTCGTGTAAGAAATGAGCCAGTCTCGGATAATACGCTCAATAAAGGTGTGTAAAGTGCTGTCCCACATAAGCCTTAGCATACCACACAGGCTAATCAGGGAGGACACTTTACACCTAGGCTGGATTTTAGTTAAGATAAGGCTTCCTTCAAATGAAAAATTCCATAAAAGCAGAAAGTATTGTCCCATTCAGCCTGTGCAGACTGCGCAGGCTAATCTGTCACGATACTTTTCTCACATTCAATAAGCCTAGTTTTCCCACAGCGGCTCAAACGCATAAAAAATGTTACTTAACCCTTTGCATGCTGCGAAATTTGTCATCTGCTAAAATGTCGTCTGCTGAATTTCTAAAATTAGCATTTATTTGATTTTTTTTCAAAGAATACTATCAGAATAGCAAACAGTTTGGATCCTGATGAGACGCCACGTTCTGTTGCCTCTCATCTGGATCCAAACTGTTTGCAAAGGCCTTCAAAATCCGGTTCCAGCGCTCAAAGGGTTAAACATATAGCAGTAAAACATGAAACTTAAACACATCCACAGGAATTCATGTACATGTACTTAACAGACTATCTACAGTGACAATACCAAAATGCATCTTGAACTTTACCACTGTTGTCTATGAGTGATAGGAACTACAACACGCTTTATAAATTGCACTACTAGAATAAATTAACAAACAAAAAGCTCCGACATTAATTGCAAAAATTTTGAAACATTTATTCTTGCAATTAAGTGTTAAATTACTGGAAAATCAGTTTGAGGTAAATATTAATCCAGTATCAATGTTTTACAAAAAGATAATTAAATGGTACAATAATAATTGCGAATGTAACATTTGAAATGTCATTAGATGTGTTTCTGTCTTGAAGAGAAACAAGAATTTTCAAAAGCCTCTTTTAAACCCATCATATCAGTATATGTAACTTGCATCAAAAGAGAAACTAAGGGAAACATCTATACAAAGAAGCACACAAAATGGCATCAAAACCAGTTTTAGAATTATAAAAATTGTTTGGAAGTTGCGTCCTTTTCAGAACTTCTTGTTTTTTTTTCTACCCAATGCAGACTTTCTATCTAGACAACTAAAATATAAAAGCTAAAGATTGCCTATTTTCAAGACATGCCATAGAAAATCAATGGCTTTCTTCAATTCTACAATTAACACTTTATCTACTATCATGCAACACCAAGTCTTACCCACTGGTTACACAGAAATGGAATCAAGAACAAACAAATTATTATGGCACCATTCATCATATAAAAATGAAACTCATAGAAATGGGCATCAAAAATATCAAATCTAAAATCATTCCTGTTTAAATATCAATGAGTCTATTTCAATCAATTATATTATACATGTTTTCACAATGATCAATCATACTCAACTAAATTTGAAGGAACTTTAAAGTCTTTGCATATATATTACCTGATGATCATACAAGTAGCAAGCATAAAGAACAAGTGCATATTCTTTTGTAGCTTTTTTCTTTAGAAAATAAACTAGCAGTAAACCTTTAATTTCAGTCTTAATGCAACTTGAAAATTATTTACATCAAGAAAGGCCAAGGTAGTAAAAGCATGATTGTTCTTTGTTTATTTTCCTTTACAATAACAAACCAGCAACATCCATGAATTTATTGCACAATATTCTTGAAGAATAGAAATGAAATGAATACTTAAGCCATGAAACCCAATTTCAAGATTACGTGGCAGGAGTGAAAGCCGTTGTGTTACCACACTTACATATTTAGAGATGTTGTATTTGGCAGTTCTACTCAGTATATCCTCTAATGTCTCGTTGTGTTACCACACTTACATATTTAGAGATGTTGTATTTGGCAGTTCTACTCAGTATATCCTCTAATGTCTCGTTGTGTTACCACACTTACATATTTAGAGATGTTGTATTTGGCAGTTCTACTCAGTATATCCTCTAATGTCTCGTTGTGTTACCACACTTACATATTTAGAGATGTTGTATTTGGCAGTTCTACTCAGTATATCCTCTAATGTCTCGTTGTGTTACCACACTTACATATTTAGAGATGTTGTATTTGGCAGTTCTACTCAGTATATCCTCTAATGTCTCGTTGTGTTACCACACTTACATATTTAGAGATGTTGTATTTGGCAGTTCTACTCAGTATATCCTCTAATGTCTCGTTGTGTTACCACACTTACATATTTAGAGATGTTGTATTTGGCAGTTCTACTCAGTATATCCTCTAATGTCTAACNACCCTTGACCTTTGACCTAGTGAACTCAAAATCAATAGGGGTCATCTGCCAGTCATGATCAATGTACCTATGAAGTTTCGTGATCCTAGGCCTAAGCCTTCTTGAGTTATCATCCGGAAACCATCTGGTGGACGGACCAACACACCGACATGTGCAAAGCAATATCCCCCCTCTTCTTCGAAGGGGGGCATAAATATAAAAGCTACAGATTGCCTATTTTCAAGACATGCCATAGAAAATCGATGGTTTTCTTCAATTCTACAATAAACACTCTATCTACCATCATGCAACACCAAGTCTTACCCACTGGTTACACAGAAATGGAATCAAGAACAAACAAATTATTATGGCACTATTCATCATATAATAATGAAACTCAATATAGAAATGGGCATCAAAAACATCAAATCTAAAATCATTCCTGTTTAAATATCAATGAGTCCATTTCAATCAATTATATTATACATGTTTTCACAATGATCAATCATACTCAACTAAATTTGAAGGAACTTTAAAGTCTTTGCATACATATACATGTATTACCTGATGATCATACAAGTAGCAAGCATAAAGAGCAAGTGCATATTCTTTTGTAGCTTTTTTCTTTAGAAAATAAACTAGCAGTAAACCTTTAATTTCAGTCTTAATGCAACTTGAAAATTATTTACATCAAGAAAGGCCAAGGTAGTAAAAGCATGATTGTTCTTTGTTTATTTTCCTTAACAATAACAAACCAGCAACATCCATGAATTTATTGCACAATATTCTTGAAGAATAGAAATGAAATAAATACTTATCCATGAAACCCAATTTCAACATTACGTGGCAGGAGTGAAAGCCGTTGTGTTACCACACTTACATATTTAGAGATGTTGTATTTGGCAGTTCTACTCAGTATATCCTCTAATGTCTCGTTGGCCTTCTGGATGTACATCAACGCATCACGTAAGGCCTGAAATAAAATGTAAGATTCTAATTATGTACAACACCGATATAACATTCTAGTTTACTTAATTGAAATCATACTGCAACTTCAATGTCAATAGCTTCAATCAATCTAATTATAATATATAACCGCACAGCGGGTGCCAACGCTCGGCTGTGGGTGCTTTGATCTTGTTTTTTTTACCTTTGACCGTCATTGACCTTGACCTTTTCACCACTCAAAATGTGCAGGTCCATGAGATACACATGAAACACCCCCCCCCCAAAAAAAAATGTGCAGCTCCATGAGATACATTACACATGCATGCCAAATATCAAGTTGCTATCTTCAATATTGCAAAAGTTAAGGCCTACGTCAAAGTTTTCGGACGCTGCATAAGGCGGACGAGCTGGCTATGACAATACCTTGGGTTTTCTTCGAAAACAGCCGAGCTAAAAATATATTGAATTTCAAACTTAAGATTTTTGTTCATTCTAAATACCAGACAAAGTCTAAATTGGGATAAGAGGCTACTCAAAAGTACTTGAGCCTCCCTCTGGGAAAACGGGGCTTAATGCATGTGTGTAAAGTGTTGTTCCAGATTAGCCTGTGCAGTCCTCACAAGCTAAACAGGGACCACACTTTCCGCTTTTATGGTATTTTTCGTTTAAAATAAGTCATTATAGAGAAAATCCAGTTTAGGCGAAAATTATTGTACCTGATAAGCCTGTGCTAATCTGGGACAACATTTTTTGCACATGCATTAAGCCCCATTTTCCCAGACCAAGGCTCACTTTCATTTTGTCATACAACAATACCTGTGAGAATGTCTGAGGGTCTGTTTGGTTCTTGCACTGGACATAGCTTTGAATGACATCTGAAACCACAAAAAAAACAATATCCTGGCTAATTGGCACTTCACACTTTGTGTTCAGTGATTTGTTTTCGCCTCTTTTTGAGCCATTTATGGACACAATCACAAAGCCAACAAGTATACTTTTTTTCAGAGTTTTATAGCCTAGATTCACAAATGGGATCATGGATAAAAAATGTGAATTCTCAATCAATATCATTATCCTATGGTTCTATGGTTGCATGAGTGATTAGATAGAGGATATTTGCTTGCTTTTGGGGGTAATAACGTGAAATATTTGCTCATTAAAGTGAATAAGTTTTCGTGAGCTCTTGGCAGAAGTGAAAATGTGTTAATTTTCTCACTTTACTGAGAAAAAAATTTGCGCTATAACCCTGAATGCAAACAAATATTATTTTTATTTAATGCTTTTCATTATTCTTGTCATATTAGTAACTTTAAAGACATTTTATGATTGTACTATTTTCTCTTTGATTTGTAACAATTTGTTTAGGTTATTTTTTTTTCATACTAGCTTATATTCTCTTCTGAATTTATAAATGTGTTCACAACTGTTGGAATTTACAATATTTTTTTTTGCAATATGAAACAAGAAACCGTCGGAGACGGGTGATGCTCCCCAAATTTTTTTTGTCACAATATTGCAATATATATTCAGATCAAGGGAAACGTCTTGAGGGACATAACTTTGGACAAAATAATACAATGGATGGTTTAGCAACTTAAAATTTNTGTTTATCACTTGAGAGGAAAAATGTATCTTATAAATTTACACTTAAGGATGATTTAAATTTGAAGATTCAATTTAATTGCTTAAGATAAGGAAGAAACTCACTCCAAAAGATTATAGCATTTCATGAGGACTTTACTTTACCAGTAATGTTCATAGACAAAATACAAAAAAACATGTGTTGAATAACGATGAATTCAAGTTTCTTACACATCTACTCGTCATGGAAGAAATGAGCCAGTCTCGGATAATACGCTCAATGAAGGTGTGTAAAGTGCTGTCCCACATAAACCTTAGCATACCACACAGGCTAATCAGGGAGGACACTTTACACCTAGGCTGGATTTTTGTTAAGATAAGGCTTCCTTCAAATGAAAAATTCCATAAAAGCAGAAAGTATTGTCCCATTCAGTCTGTGCAGACTGCGCAGGCTAATCTGTCACGATACTTTTCGCACATTCAACAAGCCTAGTTTTCCCACAGCTGCTCAAACGCATAAAAAATGTTACTTAAACATATAGCAGTAAAACATGAAACTTTAACACATCCACAGGAATTCATGTACATGTACTTGACAGACTATCTACAGTGACAATACCAAAATGCATCTTGAACTTTATCACTGTTGTCTATGAGTGATAGGAACTACAACACTCTTTATAAATTGCACAACTAGAATAAATTAACAAACAAAAAGCTCCGACATTAATTGCACAATTTTGAAACATTTGATCTTGCAATTAAGTGTTAAATTACTGGAAAATCAGTTTGAGGTAAACATTAATCCAGTATCAATGTTTTACAAAAAGATAATTAAATGGTACAATAATAATTGAGAATGTAACATTTGAAATGTCATTAGATGTGTTTCTGTCTTGAAGAGAAACTAGAATTTTCAAAAGCCTCTTTTAAACCCATCATATCAGTATATGTAACTTGCATCAAAAGAGAAACTAAGGGAAACATCTATACAAAGAAGCACACAAAATGGCATCAAAACCAGTTTTANCCAGGCATGAAAAGCGTGCCTGTTAAGAAAGACCATGTGCTGAAAGTAAATATAGACGTGCAACTCAGTACAAGTAGTATTTATAGAATGAAAAATGTAAATGCACACAATGATAAAGTATTGACTCATTGAAACTATAGAGAAAAAAAACGTCAATTTACGAATAATAAATTTAAAGTCACTCGTGCTCTGGATTATAGGGTAATGGATAGAGTTGGAACATGTATGTATCCAGCGATCAACATATACGGTAGGGTTTTCCAAAATATTCACTGAACTAAAATGGGGACTTTCAAATAGTATTAATAACACTGTTTATATAAATATTATAATGCTACATTGTGTATTTTGAATGAGAAAGAACTGATAAAGTGCTTATAGCCTTTTCAAAATTATTTTCTTATGATTTGATGCTTATATTTGTGTCTGTAATAAATTTATTAAAAGGAATGATTTTATTACTTGAGATCCACTTCTCCCTAAAACTGCCTCACTTCTCCGTCTCCAGAGCTTAAGGAGAAATGACTTCACCCAAAAAATGGAGTCTAGCTTGACCCCTGAGAACATATGTTCCTACCAAGTTTCATGAAGATTGGAATAAAAATGTGACTTGTTAAGTGTTCACAATGTTTTACTATATCTAATACAGCCATATAAGGAAAACTGCCCCGCCCCCTGGTGACCATGTTTTTCAACAGACCAGAACCATTTTCAAACTCAGCCCAGATATCATTAGTACACATATTCTGACCAAATTTCGTGAGCATTGGACCAAAAATGTGACTTCTAAAGTGTTAACAAGGTTTTACTATATAGCCATATAAGGAAAACTGCCCCGCCCCCCTGGCGGCCATGTTTTCTAACAGACCAGAACCATTTTCCAACTCCAAGATATTATTGGGACACATGTTCTGACCAAGTTCCATAAAGATTGGAAAATATATGTGGCCTCTAGAGTGTTCACAAGGTAAATGTTGACGCCGCACGACGGACGACACATGATGGACAAAAGGCGATCACAAAGCTCACCATGAGCACTTTGTGCTCAGGAGAGCTAAAAACAGTAACATCAGCAAGAATATCAAACAAAGTAAATCTCAAATTTTCATTTAACTTGTGGAATATATACACAAACAAATCCATGTACCAAAGATCCACCAAGATACACCCCTGTGCTGGCCCACCAAACTTACCACAGATACACCACTGTGCTGGCCCACCAAACTTACCACAGATCCACCAAGGTACACCCCTGTGCTGATCCACCAGACTTACCACAGATCCACCAAGGTACACCCCTGTGCTGATCGACCAGACTTACCACAGATCCACCAAGATACACCCCTGTGCTGGCCCACCAAACTTACCACAGATCCACCAAGATACACCTCTGTACTGGCCCACCAAACTTACCACAGATCCACCAAGATACACCTCTGTACTGGCCCACCAGACTTACCACAGATCCACCAAGATACACCCCTGTACTGGCCCACCAGACTTACCACAGATCCACCAAGATACACCCCTGTACTGGCCCAAGCAAGAAGCAGTGACATCACTCCAAGAGCAAGACCCCTAGAGAATAAATATTCATGTTTGTGTTATATATAAAAAAAGACGAATATGTAAATAAAAGCTTACATATCCAGAGAACATTATGCTAATTAATGCTGATGCATTTTGTTATGCCTTTATATAATTTATTTGTTTATTTACACACAGAAATTTCAGTACCAAGCAGATTTAAATAAGTTATGATATAGTGTAAGCATACTCAGGGTGCAGTATCACTTGACTTTGTGGGGTTCACCATCAAACCTAAATGGATGTAAACAAGTGATGCTTTTTTTTTCAAATAACTTTTGTTGGACATTTTTTTAAAGAATTTCAACAAGTGCATAAAAGACAGGTTTTTATGCTGCTTATGGCCATGTTAAATACTGTGAAACCATTATTTTTCGTCAGACATTAATTTTCGTCTATTTCGTCAGTTGACCGATTGACGAATTTAAGTTCCTAACGAATAATTATGTCCAATGTTTTAACAAAATTAAGACTGCATTACCGTTGGCATGATACATTCAAATCCAACGTAATCCACGCATGCATACTGCGTCTGTTTCTCAATCAAGAAAAATCCGGTTTTTGACACAAAGAGGTGTACATTATACAGTATACTTAACTGACACGTGACATTTCCTGTAAAGCTGTATCGAATGCGTTGACTTCGTTTAGGTAGAATAGTAATGATTATTACCCATTGTGTGTATTGTGTTTTAAGGGGTGTGAAGATAAGACAACACGCTACAGACCAAAGAGAATAAACATTATTAAAAAAAATTAATGTGTATTGATAACTGTATACATACCGCGTTTCTAATGTGCATATATATCCGATAATCCAATATTATTACAAAATCAATTAAAACAAATCCGGCCATTTATGGACGAGTGAATTTAAATTTAGATTGAATGCAATACGATACAAAGCGTTTTATTGCGTCATACGCAGTCATGAAAAAAAACATGCTTCCCGGGGACTTTCTGAAAACCTGGCGAAAATGAAAGTCAATTTCGGTTAACAAATACCCTGCGTTTGCATTTAATTAAATCGTCTGGATAACATATTTAATTTATCTTTGACTGTTACGTTTTCAATTGCATTTTAGCAGACAATATTTAAATGAAAAATGCCTTGTTAAACTTGCCAAGCTGTCAATGATTCAAAAGATTGATAGCACTTCATAGTAACATCATTACCGGTAGTCGCTAACGGTAATTCAGTCCCACTTATCCGCTTATCATAACACTGAACGAGTTAATGTTATACAAAATCAAGGGCCAGCTACTATAACCTGATAACAAAAGACAAGTTAATTGGCACGTGATAAACCCATAAGACCCACCTCCTGCAAGTGACATGTAGTTACCCCTTTTCCCCAACACGATTTATCGCAACCTCGATTTAGAGTGGTCAAGTCTTACAAAAAAAATCGGAAGATGAGCGACTAATTTGTGTTACATTTTTTTTCAAAATCTGATATTGACGAATTTAAGTGCTGACGAAATAGTCATTTTTTGAAAAATGACGAAATTTCGTGCTGACGAAAATAAATGGTTTCACAGTACATCAGAATTACTTTATTTAATACGCCTGTGTTCTTGGCCAAAAATTTGATGTGTACAGCATTTATGTATATGGTTACTCTGCACACAACATGAAATTTTGGCACCGATTTCAGACGTATTCAAGGATTTATTCTTAAATCTTAAGATAATAGCACAAACTGCAAGAAAAACTGTCTTTTATGTACTAAAGATTTTTGCAAATGTATTTCAATAACTTGAGATATTTGCAAACATAAAGTCCTTAACAGTGTGATTACATTCTGTCCAGCCTGTGTGTAAACCCCTGTGAACCCCGTTGATCCTGCACCCTGATAATGCCTTACTATTAATAAATGGTGTTTTCATCTCTATGCTGAGTTTACAATCGTTTTTTGCATAATTAAAATACCACTTTGCTGTCTGTAAGTGTCACTTAACTCTGATTGTAATTTGCACTTACCAAATGATGCAGTACTTTGATTTCTTCAGACTGGCAATGATGTATACAACCAGCCCAAGCATCTCCCAACACAACACTGATATTGTGCCAATCCATCTGACAATAAACATGTCACAAAACATCAGCAATACAGGTGAATTTCTCATCTTAAGCAACTGCAAATCTAAAAGACTGAACAGTAAAGTAATGCATGTTTTCACCGAATAAAAATATTAAGAGGGCCATGGTGGCCCTGGTCTCTCACCTGAGTAGTATTTATGTTAAACTTGAGTGTTAACAAGGTTTTACTCTAGCTATACAAGGAAAACTGCCCTGCCTCCTGGCGGCAATGTTTTTCAAAGGAACAGAACCATTTTCGAACGCTGCTCAGATATCATTAGAACAAATGTTCTGACAATGTTTCATAAAGATTGACCCATAAATTTGACTTCTAGAGTGTTAACAAGGTTTCACTATAGCCATATTAGGAAAACTGCCCGGCCCTTGGGCGACCATGTTTTTCAATGGACCTCAACCAATTTCGAACTCTGCCAAGATATCCTTAGAACCAGGGGTCGAGCAACTGGGCGAAGTGGGTGATTAGATCCTAGCGGCTTCCCTTTAATCGCCCGGATCAAAAGCACCGGTAATAATCACTTCGCCCTAAAATCTGGCAATTATCATATCCACAGCACTATCAAAGTGGCTTCTGTTTATTACGGAATACACACCGATGTCAATCAACTGACCCAATCGACAAAACTCTGAATCTGGTCATTCACATCGTTAACTCCGCCTGTAATCGCCATAAATGCATCATGGGGTAATAGATTATCCACTGATAAGAGATAGCATGACGGGCGTATCAAATCACATTACACAGTCATGTACGCTGACACAGATGCACTGAGAGAAATTCTCAGGTAACTTTCCAGTCGCCAAACTGTGCTGTTTAGCGTCCAATCGGTAACGAGAATGCGTATGATGGCGAGGTTAACTGGTGACCATTATTTTTTGATGTCCGCGTTAGAGTTAATTGCAGATTGATTAACAATGAATCACAGTTTTACCATTTACGTAATATAAACCAGTAATTAAACAGTACAATAAAGACGGTGTCAGGCATCATTATCACACCTTTTAACCGTAAACAATTACTGTTTACTTATGAAAAGTTAAATGCAAATGGTGAGCGATCAATTTTTTTTACGGCGAACAAGTTGTGAAAACAAAACCCGTTATTTTTGTATGTGGTAACAATTTAATTTCAGTACAAGTATATTTCATCATGTCCATTTATAGAACTAAAATACACCATTTTTCTACAGCCACGTGGTAATATTTGCTGCTACAAATCCCTTTGTATGCAATGTGCGGCATTTACAGCCTAACCAAACTTTACATGTATGCCTTGTAAAACACGTGTTTTAATAAGAGCGCGAAATTGCTGACGTCTGTCAAGTTCCATGCATGAAAAGCGTGCCTGTTAAGAAAGACCATGTGCTGAAAGTAAATATAGACGTGCAACTCAGTACAAGTAGTATTTATAGAATGAAAAATGTTAATGCACACAATGATAAAGTATTGACTCATTGAAACTATAGAAAAAAAACGTCAATTTACGAATAATAAATTTAAAGTCACTCATGCTCTGGATTATAGGGTAATGGATAGAGTTGGAACATGTATGTATCCAGCGATCAACATATACGGTAGGGTTTTCCAAAATATTCATTGAACTAAAATGAGGACTTCCAAATAGTATTAATAACACTGTTTATATAAATATTATAATGCTACATTGTGTATTTTGACTGAGAAAGAACTGATAAATTTGTGCTTATAGCCTTTTCAAAATTATTTTCTTATGATTTGATGCTTATATTTGTGTCTGTAATAAATTTATTAAAAGGAATGATTTTAATACTTGAGATCCACTTCTCCCTAAAACTGCCTCACTTCTCCGTCTCCAGAGCTTAAGGAGAAATGACTTCTCCCAAAAAATGGAGTCTAGCTTGACCCCTGAGAACATATGTTCCTACCAAGTTTCATGAAGATTGGAATAAAAATGTGACTTCTTAAGTGTTAACAATGTTTTACTATATCTAATACAGCCATATAAGAAAAACTGCCCCGCCCCCTGGTGACCATGTTTTTCAACAGACGAGAACCATTTTCAAACTCAGCCCAGATATCATTAGTACACATATTCTGACCAAATTTCGTGAGCATTGGACCAAAAATGTGACTTCTAGAGTGTTAACAAGGTTTTACTATATAGCCATATAAGGAAAACTGCCCCGCCCCCCTGGCGGCCATGTTTTTCAACAGACCAGAACCATTTTCCAACTCATCCAAGATATTATTGGGACACATGTTCTAGGGCTGTCACGATTCACCGGTATATCGGTATATCGCGGTGCATGTCGTGGTCAAGCAAGCGCTTCCACTTGTAGATGTTTAACTTTCACGTTTAAAATACGGCGATGTATGGGTCCGTACCTTTTTGGAATTTGGGACCGATTTCCTTTGCAAATAAGTTCATAATTATCAAAAAGATGTTTATTCTATTTTTTATTTTCTTTCTTTAGTATATCGATCGTTCAAAGCATGGCACTTCCGAATCATGTTATCTTAAGATTCTGAATAAGTCGAGGAAAAGTCAGAACGATACAGATTTTCAATACTGGGCCCCCTGACTCCGCATTTTAAACATGCCCTTGAAGCGTTCGATTTACACAGATCGTAGTCACAGCTATTGTAAACAACATGGCGGACATTTTAGAAAAAGACGCGAATAACAATAACAATAACAATGACTACTTCTATCAAGTTTCTTTTACAGTTTCTAGTCATACTATGATACCAGTGTGTTCTGATTAATGAGTTTAATAAAGTTTGTAAAACTTGTTATTCTGCTGTTTTCTTCACAGATACATAATCTGTAAAATATCGCGGTACGTACCGCGATACAGTGTTGCCGTACCACGATATACCGCGGTACGCTCACGGCGTATCGTGACAGCCCTAGTTNTGTGCTCAGGAGAGCTAAAAACAGTAACATCAGCAAGAATATCAAACAAAGTAAATCTCAAATTTTCATTTAACTTGTGGAATATATACACAAACAAATCCATGTACCAGTATGAATTAAGGACATAATCCAGGCATGTATTAAATCGTCACCTCCCCGCGAAAATGGCCAACCTCAATATTTACAAGTTTTCAGTAGAAGGAAAAAACTTCATATTTTCTTTAAAAATTACAGAATGAAGCTAAAACTTTGCACGATGACTTTTTAAATGTCCCTTCATGTGTCATAAAGTTTAAAGTGACGTGTGACTTTTTTTGAAAAAATATGAGAAAATTGCCAAGCTCAAGCTTTGACTCAAGCTTAAAGCGCTTGAGTTAGACAATTTTCTCATATTTTTTTCATCCGCCGCATTTACTTTGGACATTTTCGCATTTACTTTGGAAATTTTCGCACACATTCACATGGGTATAACTTTGTAAGCCAATTGGATCGGACCTTGGGATTCTTCGCGGGAGAAGCGGGCCGTTTTCACCTTTGCAAAAATGTAAAAACACGTTTTCGCGCCAAAACTGAGATTGGCAATTTTCGCGGGGAGGTGACGAAATGCTTCTTTTATTAATAGAGTTCATCAATATATATTTTTTTCTTCAACCTATATCATCTAAGCTCTGAATGTGTACATTATCAAAACATACCAGGTAAACTCTCACATTACATAGTTTGTTTCCATGGATACCATACCTGTAATTTTCCATCTGCCCTGTCTTTTCCAGAATGGGGTCCAAATTGATCTTGTTGACCTTGTTCTGAATGTCCAGAAGGTCCCCTTGAACATGTGACGAGTGGCTGCGGATATCTTCCACCAATTTGAGAACTTCGTTCTGCACGGTGACATTGTTTTTCAGGTGGTCATTCACCACCTGTTTCAAGGCGTCCACCCAAATGGCAGTGAGGTTGTCAGCAATGCCGTCCAGTGCTTGTAACTGGTATAGTACATAAAATGTAAACGATTTAACCCTTTGCATGCTGGGAAATTTGTCGTCTGCTAANTTTAACATTAATGTTACTGCAATAATTTCTATTAGTGAATCAGTAAATTGCCGAATGAATATTAAACATGTCTTCAATGCTAGTACAGGTATGCTTAGCTGCTCTAAATGCTAGTGTGATCTTGCAAGATGGCAAATAAAAAACAGTAGTTTCTTTGGGGGATGGGAGAGGGCCAATGCCTCAACAGACAGGGAAGATCTAAGACATATACACGTATGGAAACAAAAAGCCTATGGGAAAACATTAGTTTAAACCTATTTGCTGGGAGGTGAACACATAGAGGCAAGCGTTTTGTAATTCCAGTAGTTTCGTAACTAAGAAGTGTGTTTTCTGATTATAATAAACACAATGCAAAAAAACTTTACCAGAGACAACAATTGAGACATGGATAAGAAAAAGCATTGCTTGAAGATAACTAGGCCTTGCTGGATATTGAAAGCAGTTATATACCTAGTCTAACTATAAGAATAGAACCTTTAGATAACAAACATGTGCTAAAAATGGGTTCAGGACACTAAAGCATGCTTACAAGAATTAATACCTACAAATAGAGAAATATCATATGTGTGCATGTATTATGCCATGTTTTGTCTTTTTGATATACCGGTAAACAAAAACCATTACAGTTATTACAAAAAGAAATCTGAAAAAAAAGAGATTTATAATTATAGTTATACAATAAAATATATTTAATTTGTAATACCTTTAGTTCTGAATGAATTCATTGCTAAATATATAATATAAATTGCCAAGAAAATTGCAATGCAAAACATACACAACACTAGTGTAAGGTCATCAGTACTTAAATGTTTTTAAACAATCGAAAATATTTGCTTAAATGGCATTGATGGCATAACATTACAAGGATTTTACCCAGGAATTTATTTAAGGCACAGCAGCAAAGCAGCACATAAGGGGGTTGGTGCGGAAAGGTGCGCCCCCTTTTGCGAGTTTTTAACTTTATAAATGTAGTTAATCAAAATCTACACAACTCCAAAGCTATTATTATATTTCTTCAATTCATTTCCAAAATTTCACACACACAAAAGATCCATTATATTTGCGGATTGATCCATGGATCTGGATCCCGAAATATACTGTTTGCGTTATAACTTGCCAGGTCAGTTATGGATATACAATCCACTCACCTTGGCTCAAACTCGCTTTTGCTAAGGTTGCATTATCTAATGGCTCAAAGTGTTCCTCCAGTTCCGGTCACAATTTTCACAGCTTCTTTTGTTTGTTAGTCTCTAACTGGCTTCGAGTTGCATAAAGTTGTTAATTGATAATCACACTTGATTTGTGTCATGCCATTATTGATTACAATCAGAAGAAAAACAAGTATCATGGCCAAATTGATGTTATGGCACTGTGGTGAGCCTGATTATTGAGAAACAGTTCATTATAAGAGCCTAGTTCTGGGAAAACTGGACTTAATGAATGTGCGAAGTGTCATCCCAGATAAGACTGTGCAGTCTCCACATGCTTATCCGGGACAACACTTTCCCCTTTTATGGTATTTTTCCTTAAAAGGAAGTCTCTCATTCAAAATCCAGTTGAGGCAGAAAGTGTTGTCCCTCATTAGCCTGAGCAGACTGCACAGTCTAATCTGGGACGACACTTTACTCACATGCATTTAACCCAGTTTTCCCAGTGCGAGGCTTATTACCAGTAGCTATGAGACATGTAAATCCTAGATTACCGTATCTAAGGATCCTGACAGGGTATCATTTGTATTCTGGATGGCATCAATGGTAGACTGGACACCTTTATTCCCTTCCTCATTTCCAAAGAATCCAACAGCAATGCTTCCTCTGAGAGAATCAAGCACATAATTGTGTCGTGTTCTGAGAAAACTGGGCATAATGCTTGTGCGTAAATTGTCATCCCAGATTAGCCTGTCCAGTCCCCACAGGCTAATCAGGGACGACAATTTCCGCTTTTATGGAATTTTTCATTTATATGATGTCTCTTCTTAGTGAAAATCCATTTTAAGCGGAAAGTGTCGTCCCTGATTAGCCTGTGTGGACTGTCCACACAGGCTAATCTGGGATGACACTTTACGCACATGCATTATGCCCAGTTTTCTCAGAACACGACTCAATTTGGGACATGATTTGGACTAGCTACCCTTGACTTAACAATGTCATAATTTTAAGTCACATTGTCACTCAAGTAATGTTTTTTGAAGACATTTCATTTGAGTTTTCACATTAAAACAATGACACAAAATCTACTATAACTTACCAAAATCTACCTGTGTATCAAGATTCATAAAAAATGTTTATTATTGTGAACTTTTAAAGAATTCATAAATCCATATGTCAATGACATGAATCCTCTGATAACAATAACACAGGGTTTTCATTCAATTTTAAACTAGGCAGATGATTTCCAAAAGTAGGAGGGCGTATAAGTTTATCTATACAAAAGCTAAAAAATGTAGCTTGGTTATGTCAAATATTTTGTCAAAATTATCCTCTTCTCAAATGAAAAGTTAAACCATTTAAAAAAAAAAAGCACTTACATTGCAATTATAATGAAGAGGGCCATCACAAAACGTGTGCATGTTGTTTTTTGCCTCTTTGTTGGTCTGTCTTTGCAGCAGCAGTGAAAACAGAGGCAGGAAAATGTAAGCAGGAACACCAGCACACAGAATGCCACTGGTACTGCAGCTAGAAATATGATGGACTGAAAAAGTACAAACAAATTATAACTCTGATATTCTTATGGAATTTACATAATGAATTTGTAATAAATTAACTAGAATATGACATCACAGTATGAAAGATTGTAAATTCTACCTATTTTGTTTGTTTTTGGATACATGTATACATGTATTTGCAAAACATATTAAGAGAAAACTTAATAATGGTACATGCAATACAAAAAGTATTGTAAAACAGTACTGTAACAAAAATGTGTATTCATTTGTATAAACCATAACATTAAGCTTTTAATTGATAATTATCTTTTTCTTTTTATACAATTATCAACACAATTATTTATTCAACTTTGAAAGTTTGAGCAAATTCTATCCCTTAGGTTAAGATGAGTTGAAAATGCATGGCTCAGGACATGAAAAAATAGACCAAGGGCCATAATTTTGCCCCAACTGGTTGCACACAAAATGACTTTCTTATAAATGATCATTTACACATTAACTTGATTAAGATCATTCAACTATGATGATGGAGCACGATCCATCCAGAAGTGAAAGAGGCATTAAAAACACAAGCTTTAGGACGTACATGAACGTACAGACAGGTGCGATGCTTAATCAAGTTAATGCCTCCCAATCTGTGGGTCATATAAAACAGAGAGACACAATCAAATATGTGAACTAATGCAGCCATTTTTTTCCTTTTTTATAGAGTACCGGTAAACAGCACTTTCCCAATTACGAAAAAAACTGCAAATTTCCAAAGCTGTCCAAAAAAATCCCAATTTAATTTTTTTTTTTTTTTTTTTTTTTTTTTTTTTTTTTTTTNCTATATGGCTTGAACCTATGTAAATATAATATTGACAGCTTGAAAACACTGAGTTATCAATTTTAAAGTATTTGGGAGCAAAAAATCAAATACACCAATTTCCCAAGTTGAGGTTTTCATGACTTGATTTTTCCCAATTTTCAGGTTTTCGCGACTCAATTTTTCCCAATTGGACTGGTATGGGTACTTTTCCCAACTGGACGAAAAAAATCGCTGTAATGATGAATCATTTCAATGCAAAATGCATGCAATTATTCTCAATGTAAATAACATTTTAAGACTCAATTATAATCTACTAAATAAAAACTCAATTTTCGCGCTTGCATCTAATTAGAAAACTCCATTGCCACTACGTTTGGTCGCTGCATTACCTTTGTTTAGCTTCTTAATGCTGAAGAAATATCTTAATATTTAACTCTAAATTATTCATACAAATCATCGTCAAATGATAAGCATATTCAAGAACACAGTGTCAATTAAAGAACAATTAAATCATTATGCAAACTTTAAAGGATTAACAGTAATAAAGGTCAGACAAATCATTTTAAAGGTGTGATAAATCATATTTTTAATTAAAAGCCTACTGCGAAAGACTCGTCACGCATAGAGCTAAAATAATAAGTAGCAATTAATGGGTATCCAAATTGTACATTTTATCCCTCAAAATATATGAAATAAACGAAAATGGTCCTCTCGCGTTCGTTTTTTGATACTATGTACTAGACCTAGTTAACTAAATTGATGGCTGACCGCGTATCGAATTATTCGTAAATACTAGTCTGTATATACGCGTTATTTTCCGTTAAAAGTTAAGTGGTTAAAACAGTTGAACATTGCGTGTGAACTGAACAATTGGAAAATTCATCCTCTACAGGGGAGTGCTCCTATGACAAAGGGAGGAAAATCCACGACAAGACAAGACAATGGATAAAAAAAGACTCAAATTGTCATTAAACTGGGTCAATTAAAAAAATTAATAAGACCAATTAAGTTTTGGTCAATAGTTATTTAATCTTACACCTTTATGTATGATGATCTGATCTGCTTATGGCATATTTTTAGAAAATATTCACAGGCTGAAACTGCAGAATCTTTGCTTTGTTGATCCTTGGTTTATGAATGAAATTGAAAAGCAAATCTCACCTCTTTATAATCAGTGCTTTGAAGATTGAAACTCGAATTGACGCTTGCGAACTTGAAATCAATATGTGGAAACTGATGTAGAAATCTGGCTATTTGTTCAACCCCATAGGGTTGATTTGGGGTACCTGTCATATCAATTGCTGAATTTTTCTATGTTCACCGATATATTTCATTGAAACTTGACTAACAGTCAATCCTAAAATACTCTTATTTTCGTCACGTGACTATAATAGACTGTGTATAGAATATAAATGCTTTAACTGTGCAATTGGAAAAGCATCTTGAAAACCCGACAGTTTCCTTGTAACATGCCAAATATTTACATTGAACAATACAAGGTATTACGCTATTGTGTTGGGGAAATGTATCAAATGATAGTCATTTAGAAAACAGTACTTGTGCTAGTGTTGAAATTAAAAAAAAAAATTAGATAGATGACTTTATGTAAATAAACAGACTGGGAAAACCTCGCGCGGCAATGAGTCACTTCTGAATGACGTCAGCCGGGCTTTCCCCTGGTCACGTTTCCGCGTGCTGTCAATTGGACTTAGATTGAGACAAACTGTGAGAATACGGAGATATGTGTTTTATGAAATTCGGGATTTGGTTTGTCTAATTTGTACTAAGTGAGACTAAAACTCGTGTTTGCTGAGTGATAGACATTTATTGAGTTTGTAATTGACAAACAGTTCATTCAGTATCAATACACATTTCGGAGGAGATCCGAATCGACGCGCACCTGTCATTTTCACCGAATGGAACAGTAGACGATGTCAGGTCAAGGTTAGTTGCAACTTTTACCTTCTGTTTTGTGGTCAAATAATGCAGTTATTGCTTTAGTAACGAGCTATTTTGAAATCTGAAACCCTTTTCTTGCATTGTGCGAATGCATGGGTGGAAACTCGTTGAAGATTCCCCAATATTGTTGCACAAAATTTCACTTCCGTTTGTGGCGATTATTTCGGTTAAGCCAAAGGCCAGGAAATTATTTAACTGTTTGGAAATGGTTACACATACGTGTACTGTCTTCTTGATGTCCACGTTGACATAGGTAGGATGCAGGCATGTCTGCAATTTATGCATTTATCGTATGCTTTTAATTTGCTATGATTATAACTGCATTTCATTCTTTCCACCCTGACTTCCATTCTTTACAAGTTTTTGCAACAGTTACAGCACCACAGGTTGATGTCCTGCAGTTGAACTTTGCAAAGGACAACTATTGCAAATGTAATTATGTACCTCAGGTGTAACTGTTTCCTTTCAGTTCATTGAAACCACATAACATGATATTTGTCATTTGTAAAATAATGTAATTTAAGTTTTCTTTGCATTAACATGTAGTCTTTTTGCACAAAGCTAATGTCTCATATGCAACTTGTGTAACATACTGAACAAAATCTAAAGGAATGGTCATATACCAGTTCTACGTTAGCGTTACCGATCGCCAAAATTGCATTTGGCTATTACAATTCCTG
>VMBQ01007967.1:0-26057 GCA_007657795.1 Dreissena rostriformis
TCGTTGTAATAAACAATCATCAAAATAATATATAGATTGTGCCTCGCAATCACGAAGTTCGTCGATCAGTAAGCCTATAATGCCATAAACATCACACCGTAATATAATGCCATAACAGTAAACCGTATAATGAAGTTTAATTCGAGCACAGCCGGATAATGCTATATCGGTTATTTCATTCTAAAAAACGCATCGAGAAGCGTTTTTGAATAGTAAACAATTAACACTGTTTAAATCCGCCCACATTAGAGATTATCATACAAATGTTATGCATTCGATGTTTGTTCAATATCGCCCACTCTGTGAAATACTTTTTGCAGGTGTTTTAATTTCGTTTATGTCGTTAAAAATGTAAATAAACTTCAAATTTAAATAAAATTTAATTTAAAAAGTAGTATTTATTTAAAGAAAATGCAAATAATATATTATAAAGTAAACAAAACAGGAAAATATGAGTACAATGAGCATTAATCAGTGGAAACAATGCAACAAATACAAATTTGGACCTCTACCATCATTTCTAGCAGACGAACACGACGGATTAAAAATTTAAATAATAATAATACAAAATATGCTATTTTACTTGCACAATTAGACTAAACACGTTTTTGATTTTTTAGAAATAAACATGTCAGATTTGCTCAAAAAATAATTAAGGGACAAATATTTATCTTGCATCTTGCCTAAGATTATATCAAAATCAATTACTAATATTTTACTAATCACATTTTTACTGATATGGCTGGAAAGTCATTTAAACGTTAAACAGAAGTAATAAAGGGTATTAAACGGCAAACAAAACCTGTCTCGGCATAGACGTCGCCATCTTGGCTATCACGTGATTACCCCATCTGTCATAGATCAACAGTTACTGTTCGCGTTTCAAGTGCTTTGGTAATATAAGAAGCCGTTTGTTTTATAGTCTGTTCATTTTTACTTGACAACAGTATACACAATTTGTGTATATTTTGGGTTTATGAAAAATTTACGTTATATGTTGTTCGTATGTAATGCAAGACACTTTACTAGGAAATGTAATTCGCTTTCAATTTCCCCAGTATTGCAAATTGGGCAAAACCGTTATTCTCTAGTTATACCGCGATATCTGCCTTTTTCAATTTCTAGTGGAATGATTCTTGGACGAATTGTGCAAACCTGCGCCTAAATTTGCGCAAATATATGATTTCTAGGTATGATTCGTGTTCGTTTTGTGACTTTATATGTTTGTATAGTTGAAATTCGGGAGATGTATTTACTATACTCCACCAGTTCTGTAAGTATTAGGACTTATCCTTTTCTCTAAATTCATTTATAAATGTGTGTGGGTTTGAGACATGCTGGTTAATCCAAATGTACCGAAATCCAGTTTGCTTAGTAAATTCTTTATTTCATTGGCCCAATTAAAGTAGAGATTTAAGTTTATGTTCAATACGAAGTTGCAGCTTTTTTTACGTATCTGGTGTCGGACATGCTAATTATTTTCACCCACTAGTGTAGACATCGAGTCTTTGAATTAATAACGGCCACAATCTCCGAGCCTCGTGATATTTAATGCTTTTCCCCAACACAAAAGTGCCTTTTGCAGATGTGTCGGTGGACCGATTCGATACACGGAATTTCCTTAAAACCCCAAATTTCACTGCCATGTAATAAAGCAGGACTTATGTTACTGTCAAACAGTTTAAAGAAAACTGAATTAGATGGTTGACTATATTTATACAAGAACGATTATTTGCAGTTCAAGGCTCGCTTCTCCTTAATTGCATTTTCATTAGCCATTTTAGTTAATGAAATTGATGGAAAGAAGCAGACACCGACGTAGGTGAAGGATTGAACAACTTCGTTTGAGGTACATGCATAACTACTCCAGCTTTCATTCATTGCTTGTTTACCCGCTTAATTATTATTAGTGTGTTCAATGTGTTCGCATATAGTCATGTTATCGTACAGAATTGGTGCAATAAATCAGTTGGTGCTGTAAACCCACAACTTTATCAGCTAGAATAGCAACATAGTCTGCAAACATAAGTAGTAAAATTTAAGCATCATTTGGTAAAATTTGTATCCCCCCCTCACGCCGTTATTTAATAATTGTTGTACCAATTCGTCAATTAAAAGGAAAATAATTGCGGTGAGATCAAACACCCTTGTTTTAAACCGATTTTGCAATCAATCTAGTCAGTGTACCCGTTGCTGCATCGAACACGGGCCTTGACGATTTCGTGCATATGCTTTAGTATATTAAAACGTTTACCTTGTATGCTAGCTTCGTGTAAGATTTGCCATAGAATACTGAGATCTACTGAGTCAAAGGCAGTTTTAAAATATATAAAGCTTATGTAAACCTTCCCGCGTTTTGTTGGACAATATGTTTCGAAATTAGAGTTTGTATTTGATATATTTCAATGCATAATGACACAAACTAGCCCATAGACTCATTAACATGCTGATCATTTTCTAAAATCTTACATCTCGCCTAATATATTAGGGTAGTAATTAGACCTATACATAGCTGAACAACGATATTGTAGCTTATCGCACACTGGTTGTAACTCATTTTACATTTATCAATGCATGTTAAGAACATCAAGACATTTGTTTAAAGAGACATATTTTCGGTTTTGAAATGGTCAAGTTTGAACATAAATATGCGTTACAAGGTAAAAAAAAAAACAGTTTATGAAACCGCAGCATACAGGGGTTGTATATTTGGTACATAAAACCTTATTCTCGTCGTCTACGAAGTTTGTTTGAATCCTACCCGTCTGGTCAAACTTGACACGACCCAGTGATTGCTGAATATAGACCTTATTGGCCAAATAACATCAATCTATTTTTGGAAACAATATTTTATAGCGTATTGTGGTCATTCACTTGGTTCAAATCAGACCCACAGGGTGTGGAATCCCAATACAAGCTCCGAGCCAAACATATATGAGCATCTTAAGACAAGAAAAAAGGAAAAACATATATCATGATTGTTTTTAAATGTTAAATGTTTAGTATAATAATGTAACTAAAAGTACACAAACGAGTCCTAGCACTAGCGTGTCAGGAGTGGAAATTTGGCGCGTGACTGTCGCCTGCTGTAGCCATAGATTAATATACCTACTTCTTTAAATTGTATATCAATATGTAGTATGCAATACGTCACAAATATATAAATAGAGAATATTATGTGAGTGTTGGATAAAGATCAAGTTTATCTTGCGAGGCTAAGAACCATGGTAGCGCGCGGCTTGCCGAGCGCTACCATTGTTCGAGCCGAGCATGATAAACTTTATCTTTATCCAAAACACACATTATATTCTATTTATTCTATTATTTCTTCCATTTTTACATTAATAATGTTCAAATATCGCATTTTTAGACAATTTTGCTCTTCCGCAGTTGACAATCGCAGATTCTCCAATTTTTGGAAAAACCCACACATGATCTAACAATAGCACGCGACAGGTTTATTCAACAAGTTGGGATAGAGGCTAGTTTATTCCATGGGTTGTTATACCGTCAATGCACGTCTGATAATGGGATAAATAACCGTTCTAGATCACGTTTCAATTCTTATTAAACCACACAGAAATCAACATTATTTACTAGTTAAGGTCTTTCATAATAAGCGAATTCTGCAAAATCGGGAATCTTTGTGGATCTTTTTGCTGGCATTGTGCATCATACAGGATCCAGCTGATGATACATCAATTATCATTAAGAAAGCTTTCAGATATTGAGTCAGAATTGATGAATTCCATAACGTTCCGCATGGACTATTATGGCTGGAAGAAAAACCCGAAACCATTCTATGAAAGAACATTGAAACTTTTAAACTGTAGATGCCGCACTGTTTTGATGTGAATTCCAGTCAGAAGTTTCCATAAAGTTGTAGCAGCGTTACGATCAGACACGGTATGATCCTTGCTAATATAACCCGAAACAGTTCAAGGAAAAACAAGGAAAAGTCGCATTGGGATTCATGTGGACGAAATGTTAAAGGTCAAATCCAAGTACAATACTTAGAGAACATATGAACCGTATGTTACGTCGGAAGGCGTAGTTGAGGCCAACTCATCTTCAAGGCTTGTTAAAAACCCAAATAGGAGAAGAATTTACCACTACCGTTTCAATGCTTTACTGTGATTGTTTGTCCTAAAGAACATATAAAATTCAATGGGTAAAACAAAATTCATATGTATGTATGCACGTGGAATATTACAAATTAATAAGTGTCCATGGGCTTGTGAAATGTGCTTTGGTTGTGTTTTAAAGAGCTGATATTTCTCGCGTAATTCATTGCAAAAGCGAGTGGATAACTCATAGTAGCGTTATAATGATCTCTCTGACAAAACCAATTAAAAACCTTTTATGTGTTATGTATTTCATATAAGATTTATAATCAAATAATGATAATTGTCAAAAGAATCCCAAAGAAATTCATTGATCCGCCGATGAAACCCATGTGGTTAAAATTTTCCATCAAACGGGAGTCACCCGGATAATTTAGATTCAAACATTATTTTGTCTGAAATGATTAATAATAGAGTTGTTTTAATTGGTCTATAATATCATGTCTAATCAAATCACGATATTGGGGTTATAACTGGACAAGCCGAGGGTTGCCAATTGTTTGCAGACTTGTAAAAATTCGCCTTTTAAACCTCAAGGCAATTAGTTTTAATATTCAGAGCTCTTGTATAATATTGTTTTACGAATCATGATATGAGTGTTACAAAACAAACTGGTCACACCCCTGTGCTGTAATGGTACATATACAATAACAAAGTAAAATAACTTTAAATTGTGTTTTTCCCTGCAACCCAGGGATTAAATATTTGGCATGCAACATTAAATAGTGGTCCTGTAGCAAAGATGGTTTACATCATTACTATGAAATCAAAACCAAACTGTACTTTTCCTTATTTAAACATGTTGAACTTAAATTTATATTCCGACTCAGTGCAGTGACATTAAATATCCGGTAACCAAGCCGATTGAGTTTCTTTTAAATTATGTTGCTATTATATGCATAACAACAACACGCGGACAATATGGTTTCCAGTAACTATTAAAAGCGTATATGGCAGTATTTCAGATAAAAACAATTTAAGCAAATAATAAACATGTTTCAGAAATCGTGTGTGGGCTGTTTTGACGGACTTGTACATGGTTGATGATTCCAAATCTGTGTGAAAAAAAGGCTTAAACCTTCTTCCGATAATTAGACAAACAGCTTAAACAGTTTATAAACTGCAAACACACTTTCTCCGATCAAAGCTTTATTGTAAAGACAATTATATTCCAAAGATGTTAAACTAACAAACAATAACAGACGCCAGGCGATACTTACTTAAAATTCAGAATGTCATTAAACCCATGAAGTAAAATGTAAACCTTTAAATGACAAGTTGAAATATTGCATGGTTATCATTTTATGAAACTAATTCGTTAAATAAGTATTAAATTGCCAGCAGGAAAACCATGTTGTTTTATTTAATAGCGTATAGACAAACGCACCGTTTCGACCCTCAAACAAACTGATAGCGGCCCATGTACCATGCCGGTCACGTGGTTATTATTGCTTTTACTTCGGTTTTCCACAAACCGGACATAATGTGGTTGCGGGTATGTGTTCGTTAGTATTTAAGAATATACTTGTGATTTAACTGTTGCTATTAAGTGTAACATGTATAACAGTGATCAATTTGTACCGTAATACAGATAATTATATATAAATGAAATCGAAATTTTAACGGCGTGTGTTTCAATGTATCCGAAAGATAATTCGCCATATTGAAACTTTAGTTCAGGTGTTCGCTAACATAAAACAACAGTGTGTATAGGTAAATGATAAACGACAATATAACAGAATGTTCGCTTATATGGATTCGATACAAAACAACGACGACTGAATTAAACTAATGTCGATTATACGACACTGTGATCAAGTTTAGTACGGATCGAAATCGAAACAAAGTTATGGAGACAGAGTAGAACGATGAACAGTTTCGTAATTGGTTGAAGGCGTGCATCTCATTGAAATATTTTAAAGAAGGAATGCTTCCTTTTATGGAACAACAATGTGAAAATCTCTATACACAGAACGTTAGCAAAGTCACAGCTATATGCAAAATAACAGTATACAGTTGCAAGGTATGTGTTATAGATACATTAAAGCCAAGAAACGCCAAACATAGCCCATGCAGTAAAAAGAAATGTAATTGCAAACGTGCAAATACAGTATTGTGCCAAGACCATGGGTCATGCAGTGAGTTGTATGATCTTATAAGGGATATTCATCGACATAATGAGCCGAATATTTCGAACACAAATTGTTCAATATGGTCAGACCCAACAAGAGGCCCATGGGAACAATTGAAATGTTTCATTTTCACTCCTGGATACAAAGTTATTGCAGATGCATCAGATGCAGATGCAACATCCCTGATCCAGATATGTGAGAGCAAAACGACGCTGCAGAATATTCTGGGAAACTTCTCTAGCGATTTCGATCAGGTAATACTGGTTAGGCAAATGCAAACAAAAGGTCCCAAAAATAATAGTTAAATAGTGTACGTGTTATTAATTAAACGATGCCTAATTTTTTTCCATATACAGACTCCAAATCATAACAAACATATATTTATAAAGGATATATGTTGCGATCACCAAAATGTTGTCACGTTTTAAAATATTAAAAATACAACTCTGTAGTGATGTCATATTGTTGTCAAAAATGTAGACAATAGATGAATCATATCAAAATAGGGCAAACTAAAATCTGGAAAACATTGCATACACTTGTTAACAAATGGAATGCTATTAAACATGCAAATTTGCTATTTGTATCTATATTTCTACGGTTTCTTCAAATTTACGAACCTTATGAGCAAGTAAGATATGAGTGGACTTTAAAGAGCTCAAATAGTGATTCAAAACTGATAAGTTGTACCGAGTTCGATAACATCCGCTTAACTATTCAATGTCATTCATAGTCATTCATAGTATATTCATAGTCGTGAAAATGTTATACATGTCAAATTTGTTCTAGTTCATATAAGATGTCGTATGATATGATATTGATAAAATAACGATATACTATCGTTGAATAGCGCTCATATTACATTAAAACTAAATGCTTTATCACAAAACTAGCAGTCAGTCGAGCACATTACTGATTGCGGCTACAATTAATCTAAAAGCTACCAGGGGAGAAGCACTCGTCACTATCTGAATTTTCGTGTTAAAGGCAAGAAGCATATAAACTAAACAAGACGGGACTTTGCATACAAAACAAGAGAAAACACGAACACGATTAACAAGATTAAACAAGATACAAAATGCTCTTTTTTGTGGGATAATATATTCAACACATGTCCATGTACCATTTTAGTGTTCGTGTGGCGTATGAATAGATATCGATATCATTGCGGGAAATTTAAATGTGCCACAAAAAATAAAAAGGAGAATTTTGTATCTCTTATCTACAATTGATCGATGGAACAGCCGTAGCTGACGATTATGGTATGAACAATCTGAGAGACATATTAGGATAAAATGTAAGTTTAAAACCGTGTCAAAATCGAATTATTACGTGTAGGTCATATTTTGTTGTCACATAATCCACGGACGTGGTTGTTAATAACTCGTGCTTTGCACTCGTAATTTAATCGTTACGGATATAGACTGCCGGTTATTTGAAAACAATTACGAGCATACACACCTCAATTAGCGAAAATACTATTATAAACCCAAGAATTTCACAAAATAATGTTGAATCGAAGTTACTTAGAAACTTACTGTTAGTATTCATTTATATTTTAATAGCGGTTACATTTCCTTAGGAATAAGGTGTAAGTGCACCTTTATATCAACTTTTCCAGTAATGTTATTTAATTAAAAACTTGTTGTTTAAGACCATTCTACAAATAAAATACGTAGTAAAAGAAGTCGCGTAATTCGTCGAGATTGTACTCGTGTTACATTTCTTCATTTGCGTAGAATGAATCCACTTTTTCAAATAATGAAATATTTGTTATTGTTTGTTATCTATTATGGGGTCCGATAAATCAAGTTTCGGCTCAGATTGGTTCTATAGTACTTAATTTAGTGCATACCATGTACACATTTATTTCGACGGCGAGTGTCATTTTTAAAGACATTCTTCTTGTTTACCCCCATTTCACTAGTCATTACTTAACCTGTTTCAGGTAAGACAAGATCAAAACGCCATATACCATTCCGTAAACATGACGATGTCCAAAGCATATCTTCTATGTTAAATATTCCACGTGAAGAATGTTTTAGCATTACCAATGTTCAAAAACTATGCATCAACAACATACCTGATCTCAAAACTAACAGAGGTACGTACAAAGTAAAACTTAGTACAAACGGATTTCGTTAACCAAAACAAACTATTTGGCTAAACATATGTATTAAATATATTAATAAAAACTGATAAATATAAGTTTCGCTTAAATTTGAACGTGGAACAAAACAGTTTTCCCTTTTATTATCGTGACCACAGTGCAAACTTCCGCACGTCATTAATTGATTTGGAATCAATAGATAGTGTCAGTGTAATAAAATTCAAAGTAATTTGAAATAAGCTTGTGTTAATGTATTAACATATAGTCGTATACTGTATTATGATTTAAATAACGCTGTATGGTTTGATGCTCCAATGCTCCAGTGAAATATTTAAAGGTGTCAAAAAAGAGCAATGTTTCTTTATTAACTCTTTTGATTTAATCTTTATTTCTTCTCTTGGATGTAAATCTAATTGCAAGACAAACTTTAATTCGCATAGCAGCAAAATCCTTTTTTTACTTCTTATAATACAATCAGTAAAAAGTACTCATATTTTTGAAAATCTACTCGAAATCTACGATTATTTAGTTTATAAAGCTTTAAATACAGAAAATTCTCGTAACGTCATGACGTCAAAGCAATGACGTCATATCGCATTGAAACAGTGAACATTATTCTATAATCCTAACTGTTATTTTTCACTGTTTAGAAAAGTGATTTGCCGGGTTTTAAATCACTTTTATTGTATGCTTTCCGGTGGTTTATAGAGCAATATAAGTGAAATAAAACTAATAATTCACTGTTTCCAACAATGAAATTTTCCTGTGAAATGACGTCGCTTTTGACACCATAAGGTCATTTTCAGCGAAATTCGCCAGTTAAAATCATGTGTAAGCATAAAATACAAAGATCGATATTCCACAAAATCCAACAAAACTCATCTATATATTGCCATATTCGAGTACCTATTTTTTCCCAAATCATACTAGTAGCAAGACTTCTATGTTTTGTCAATAGATACGTTCGGCCAGATTTTGCAATTACATGTATGAGTATGCCTCAAACACACATTGTTTACTTGAGACATGGAGTGACGTAAACGTCATACATGGACGTTACGTCGTTTGGCGGAAAAATACTTGACATTAGCAGATCATAATGTTTTGGGTATTTAAACAGAAATATACAGAAAAAGATATATTATAAATGGAATATTACGTTAGGATGTTTATAGAATAGTCCTTTATGAAAATTAATTTATTCAAAATTAAACACTCACATGATTGAAAATGTCATTCTTTTTCACACACAAACGTTTTACTTCATATACATAAAAATCATGCTTTTACCCAACTGATGCATCGTTTATGTTAACCCTCTTGATGTCAACGGAAATTAAAGTACTGAAAGCGGGTTTTGTATTAAATTGTGGTGAAGAAACAAACATGGGATTATATGTGTTATAAACGACAGGGCTGGGCCGGACATTTATGATCGGCCTTATCCGTTTGACGGTTATCGGTTCAAAGGCGGGCCGATTATGACGTCCAGCTCAGCTCTGACGTATTGTATCGTCTAAGTATGAGACCATTTTTGTTGTTATGCTTGTTCCATCAGTTGGACACAAACACAACAAGAATCACACTCCAAAATGCAATTGACATTAGATATGAAGTGATGAAGGCACTGAAAGAATCAAAATGGGAATAAGAAATGCATGCTGAACAAAGCATTAACGTGGCAGATGAACTCATATGACTTTCTGTTGCTGAAAACATGAATACGGAAAAACTGGAAAAGTTATTTGTGGAACACATAACAAAATTGTTTGACCAAATCAAAGAAACGAGAGAAACAATTCAGCTTGAACGCAACGAATTTCGCAGGGATTTATCAGCAACAATTAACAATATCGATGAGGTAAGGAGGATGATAGTTATGTATTGTATACACCGTATATAAACATTGCACGAATATATTTTAACGCAAAATTATACACACAGAATTCGTATCATTAACTGTATATTATAATAATACATTTGTCATGTCTGTATTTTTTAAAAATAGCTGCTGCGAGAACAAGGCGTAAATTACAGAGGTAACATTTCTCTTTTGATCATATTTAAAACGGGCTGTACACAAGAGGACGACCCACAATTACTGAGTGAAGTAGCATCAGTGCTTGACCAATTGCAGAAAGGTAGATATTAATTGATTGTGAAAGATTCGAGGTTGTATGTCTTATTTGTAAAAAACGTTAAAATTTGAGTCCTGAATTTCCATTACAACACTAACAAAATGCAAATTTTAAATGCCTGTTTACTTGATTTATAATGTGTTGTTTTCTGTAGATTATCCATTTTAATTCAGGAATAATCAAAGAAGTACATTGATATTTCCACGAGTAAAAATATGAATTATCAATGATCAAGGGTGAATACAAAATTGATAATCTATTGAAAAAGAATAATAACTCTGTTACACATTGGCTGTATTACTTCGTGAACAAGGAATAAGAAACAGTGATTTTAACTGATATTTTTCACTGTTAAAACTGTGGATAAAGAATGTAAAACACTGATATTTTGCTATAAACCATTTGAAGGCATAACATAAAGTGTTTCATTGTCAACCCGGTTTTAACATAGAAGCGAACGTTTTAAGAGGCAAAGGCAAGTATGAAAAATAGCATGCACATACTGGCCGCTGTAGCTGATCCATTTATATATCGTTTATCAAACTAAGACACGATATTTTGACATAACCTTCGGACATTAGTTTTGTAAATGCTTCCAACGGAATAATGTTCATAGAGATCGTCTTAATAAGCGTTTATATTTTGATTGATGGTTATGTGTAGTTCTCGTTTTTATTTTAGTGATATGTTTTTTACGACAACTAAATTCAGGTTTATAAAACTTTCACTAATAACGTTTTGTACAACAATTCAAATCTAAATAAGCTTTTATTTCGGACAAACGACCTTTCAAAATGCATTCCCATAAATGGTCAACATCTTCCAATATGAAGAAGTGAAACTCCAGAAGCTGCAGCAGTATTGCAGTTTTATCATACACACCTCTGTGGTCCTTTATTTATGACAAGGAACCAATTGCCAAAACGATACAGTACGGCACAAAACGAAACAACATATACACATAGTAGAATAAAGCTGGGGTCACCGCCTTGGAACGGTCAATGCTAAGCATTGGGGGTTTAAACCAGTTAATGAGCGCTCAACCTCACACTTGGCCCAGCAATATTCATGATACATATAAGTGTAAATAAAATTTAACCTCATAGCATTGCAACTCAAATTAAACAGTAATAAAAGGGAATTAAAACGCATTCAATTTAATTACTATTTTATTACTCAATGGTTGAAAGGAGACCAGAGCAACAGAGTTACAACTTTTTGAGGCACGATGAAATGAAATTACTAACACGCATCAACTACATCCCTTCTTTATACAAAAAACGATTTNGCTGTGGCGAAGAGGCCAGTGGTAGTACCATCTGAGGACTGGGATGCAGAGATAGCCGTGGCGAAGAGGCCAGTGGTAGTACCATCTGAGGACTGGGATGCCGAGATAGCTGTGGCGAAGAGGCCAGTGGAGGTACCATCTGAGGACTGGGGTGCAGAGATAGCTGTGGCGAAGAGGCCAGTGGTGGTACCATCTGAGGACTGGGGTGCAGAGATAGCTGTGGTGAAGAGGCCAGTGGTGGTACCATCTGAGGACTGGGATGCAGAGATAGCTGTGGCGAAGAGGCCAGTGGTAGTACCATCTGGGGACTGGGATGCAGAGATAAAGTCCAACAAGGTGTCAAATATCTTTATTGGTGAAACATCAAACATTCATAACTTTTAATCGGGTGCCGTTTGTCCGGGTTTTCAATTTAATCGGGTGCAGATTGTCCGGGTCGACAAATTAACCGGGTGCCGTTTGTCCGCCTCAACAAATTTACCGGGTGCCATTTGTCCGCCTCAACAAATTTACTGGGTGCCGTTTGTCCGCCTCTGCAAAAAAACACTGGGTGCCGATTGTCCGGGTGCCGTTTGTCCTACAATCACAACAAACCGGTTTTTAGGCAGGGGTAGTTCTAAAAAAAGGCACCCCCTCCCATACATATGAACCATTTTTAGATGTCAAATAAAGAAAAGATATCTTGCTTACCGCCAATATGCTAGATTTAGTTTTGCTTCCATTATACCTGCGTTTTATGTAATCACATGTTTAATGCTATTGAAAAAATTGAGTCGTAACTGATTAATTCCTTAAAATAAATATTCGAATGAAAACAAAAACCTATTATTTTCAGAACTTAAAATTATTTTCTTGTCGCCGACATTGAACAAGTATTCGTGCGCTGTAAACTCCGATTCAATGTATAGACGTGACTGATTTCGCTTACATGAATTTATGTGCAAAAAAAACACCAGTCAATTGCTTTTGGAAATTATGTTTGCTTGTGTTCGGTAATGATATTTTCGGGAACATAAGTTTCAATATATTATTTTCAGGGTTAGCTCGAAGAATTGGAAACGGCAATTCGATGCCTAGTACTTAACCATTATTACAACACATGTCGTTTAACAGTTAACTTAATGACAAAGAAATACATTACAATTAAAATTAACAGTAGTCATTAGTCTGTCCATCCTGTACGACTAGAACTAGCTGACGCGTTAAACTTTATGGCTTATAACTTTTGAAAGTGTGCATGTTGGGAAAATGTTATTATACGATCGTTTCATGCCCATCTCTTGATTAAATGCATTATGCTGTTATGAGCAAAAAAGACATAACAATTTTTAAGACAATACTTCATCAGAAAATGTTTTTTAATTCAAGGTTTTGGATGTGTTGGCTTCCAATTGCGCTGTTTTAGTTACTTAATATATTAAGTAAGTGAACAGTTAACATATGTTTAATTGATTTAACCTTAATTTTCTGAATTGAAAAACTAGTACTGACAGCTATCAAATAACGGTCACTATACAGTTTGACCTTTTCTTAATCCCCCGATATATTAATAAAATTTTAAGTTCGATGCTCTCGCAACATTCTGTACTCAGCTTTATTTTGTTTTAATGTTATGTATCGACATCACGATGACATAACAGATTGACGAGTAAGACATTTGAAAACATAATGAAATTGTGATTGTATTTTCCATTGTTAGGGAAAGACCTGGAACAAACTGGCCGAGTTCTGCACCCTGCTCCTGTTTGGCTCCCGTTCGTACCCTCTGGGCTGGCCGACAACGGAATCTTGAAAACCTTTAACAATCATCATAAATACCATGCATTTGTGCAACAATTTTTATTTTATGTCGCATTAAATTCAATACATCCCTGGTTTGAGCAAATTATTAGATGTCAAAAAACTGGTCGGTGTTTAAACACTGCTCTTTTTGTGCAGCACACAGTGAGTTTCTGAACCCTAAATCTTGCCATCCACGTTGAGCCCTTAATAAAATCACTTAAATCACTTAATTCACAGTTGATATGAAATTACTCGATGCGCTGTTTAACAAAGGCTACTGCAATACGGAAAATGTCTTATGTCTTGGTTTGAAAAATAAAAAAGAGGCTTTTGACAGTCAAAAATTCAGGTCGAGCTTGATGTCCGCATATTAATTATATGATCCTCGTTCTTGGTCATCATTTTCCGTCCTAATTAGATTTTCGGTTAGAAGAGACTTCCTTTAAACGAAACTTTACGTAAAAGAGGAAACTTTCGTCCCAGGTTTGGACTGCACAGGCTAATTTGGGACGACATTTTCCGCTTGTGCATTAAGTCCAGTTTTCCCAGAACGAGGTTCATATGATGAAGGATCTCATGTCGTAATGGATCACGCATGTACATGTTAATTCCAAATCAGACAACGCTAACATATTAAATATAATGAATTTAATTACAACCCCAATTGTACAGAATTCATTTTAACAAATAAATAAAAACCAAACACAATATCTTGAACAAGTGATACAATAAGTTAAAGAACGGAGGTAACGCCAATTCAATTGTTTAGTACATAAATCAACATTTCAATCTTTAAATATCCGTCAAATTTTTATGTATCAAGAACATTCAATATAATACAAATGCGCCTTTTTGATATAAATTAATACCAATTATGTTAAAATAGTAAATTTGAGTGCAGTCTAAAAAGTAAACACTGTCCAGTGGGTCATTGGGTCTGGTTGTCAAAGTATAAATGACCAGACTAAGGTCAATATTTACATTGAGACAATGTAGCGAGAAACCAACGTAGTATTTACTGGGCTTAATGCATGTGCATAGAGTGTCATCACAGATTAGCCTGTGCAGTCCGCACAGTCAGAGACGACACTTTCCGCCAAAACTGGATTTTCGCTTAGAAGAGACTTCCTTTAAACGAAAAATACCCTTAAAGCGGAAAGTGTCGTCCCTGGTTAGCCTGTCCAGGTGATATTTATTTCTTTTCATGAGCACATGATAAACATACACACAAATAACAAATTAACACAACGCAAATTTTTAAAACTATCGCAAGAAAGGCATTCGCTTCATCAATAGAGTCTTGGTTTCTCTCTACCACGTGCTTTTATAAGGTTTGTCTCATCAATCGAGTCTTGGTTTCTCTCTACCACATGCTTTTATAAGGTTTGTCTCATCAATCGAGTCTTGGTTTCTCTCTACCACGTGCTTTTATAAGGTTTGTATCATCAATCGAGTCTTGGTTTCTCTCTACCACATGCTTTTATAAGGTTTGTCTCCTACTAGTGCAGCTGAACTCTAGCCTAGCTTACATTTGCTAAAACAAAATGTAATCATTGCTTAATGGTAATTTAAACAGTATTCGAGCGCAGTTCGCTTCATCTACGACAGATGTTCATTAAGTCACTTATAGGAATATTAAGGTCATTTTGATTCAGTCAGCGAAAGTCGAAACTCCGCCGACCGAATTATGAGTAACTTGAAAATGTATGATTTATCTTTTAAAATGGTGTGACAGGTGTGAGCGTTATATGTGTAATGTACTTATGAAAACTACTATATTAAATTGCATGTCGTCGATGCATAAATTATCTGCTGAATGCATTTATCTATAACTGAAATAGGTTAGTTGATTAGTGCTTATATAACTTTATAAATCGTGCGTACTAAGTGCCATGTGTGTGTTGATAAAACTGTCAAACGATATAAAACACGTAAGTAAAGCGCTGAACAATTGTGATGTTTCTGTAATACAGGCAAGATTGAACGTGCCAAACATTTAGTCTGATTGCACACGTCATAATATACGTGAGTCTCGCAATGGGAAAACGGGGCTTAATGCAGTCCGCACATGCTAATCAGGGACGACATTTTCCACCTAAACTGCATTTTTGCTAAGAAGAGACTTCATTTAAACGAAAAATACAATAAAGGCGGAAAGTGTCGTCACTGATAGGCTAATCTAGGACGAAACTTTACGCACATGCATTAAACCCGGTTTTTCTCAGAGCGAGGCTCAATTATATATGTTGGATCTCTTGTTAATTTAAATAAAACGTGAACCAATTTCACGGTATCGTGAACAGGTTTTTGGAGCAAACTTTTGAATAAAGTAAATATACACTGTCCATGATTTTTTTACGCTTAAGATGCTACACAATTTATCCCGTTAAAATTTTGATATTTCAAGTCTATGCCTGCATATCGAGGGGCGCGAAACTTTTGCATAAGGTCGCCGTGGTGTAGTGGATATGGTGTCTGCCTAGCGGCCGAGAGGTCACGGGTTCGATCCCCACTGTGGGAGCGTTCTTCATATGTCCCCCATAGACACCAAGTAATAGTACTGGTCCCATAAAACGGACTCGAGAGCGTTTCAAATAAGCATACGGCTTTCGATGCGATCGAGCTAAAGAAAAAAGTTTAAACTAAACTATTGCATCTGATATAGAAATGTGAAGAAGATCAAACAGTTTCACGCTAAACCATCGAGATACTTAAAAACGGTACTTCTAATACTGCAAACGAGGCAAGTATTGAAATCAGCAATATTTGGCAACTTATTGTAATATTCGTACGCTACAACCTTTGTACTTAAAAGAACCGATTCAATTCAATGGGTGTACTTTAAGTTTTTTGTTTCGTTTAGGCTACAAAACCTTGTCTTCTTTTTGCGGTCTACTATTTAGACCTATATAAACGCCGCTCTGGTTTGCGTACGTCGGGTAACTATGTGTAGACCGCAAATATAGAAATGATAATAACTCTTGGTGTGATAGATGACATCAGTGGGGAAAATATCCGATTTCTCCAAGTTTAAAATGTACCTTTATTTTGTTTCCTGCTGGCTAGACAAACTATTTGAAACATTACCAGTCACTTGAAATACTGTCGAATGCCAACCTATTTTACACATTAGCACACGCACAGTATTTTAGGTTGTAGAGGGACCGGCTATTTTCGACGCATATACCAGCCTTTTCGTTTTTTATTAATTATTTGAATACAACCGGTATGTTGAAAAACAATGTACCGGTAGCTTAAATTGCGCGATATCAAAGTTTAGCTTTGTTACAGATTTTACATCAACGTGTATGAATGTTCTGTGCAACATCACAAGCATACAAAAAGATAAATCCATTTTAATGTAAAATTCCAAAGGCCAAAGTATATTATGTTTTGGTTTTAGTTTGAGTTTTGAGCCTCTTCATTCCCAATAGAAAGTTTCAGAAAAAAGTATTTTTATAATTGAATTAAAGTGTTGTTTTTTACGATATTTCTTTTTATAGATGCCCACACTTTTATAATAAATGAGTGTGGTTTGCATTTAATCGACTAAGCACCTGTCAAGACAGTCATATCCTTGAATCAGAAAAATATGGCAAATAAAATTACACTCTTTAATTGAAAAGTATATATGGACTAAACACTATAAATACTATTTTGTACACCACAATCAACCTCAATACCATTACAACCAACTTTCAAAATATGAATCGATAAAATGAGTGACTCAAGCCAGATTTGTTTAAACCAGGCTTTACTATTTTTGTGAAATCGGGGCCTGGTTGCCCTGCTAAATGAATCGGATAAGCAAATAATACGTCGAGATCAGGTGGGGCAACAAAAACAAAACACAGTATGTGTAACAAAAATATCCCGAATGTACAACACATGGACCTATACCCTTCTGTTGTGTTTTTGTTCAATAAGACACCATGTATCGAGTGTTGTTATATTTCCCATACATTAATATACACTCACGATTGAATGTATCCGTGTCAAACTGAAGGTATATATGAGCTTTATTTTGGGAAAACTGGGCTTTATGCCTGTGCGTCAAGTGTCATTACAGATTAGCCTGTGCAGTCCGCATAGGCTTATCACGGACGACACTTTCCGCTTTTATGGAATTTTTCGTTTAATGGAAGTCTCTTGATAGCAAAAAATCCAGTTTAGGCGGAAATTGTCTTTCCTGATTTGTCTGTGCGGACTGCACAAGCTTATCTTGGACGGCACTTTACGCACATGCTTTTAACCCCGTTTTCCCAGAGCGATGCTCATAAACATTCAAAACTGAATGCATCAGTGCCAACCTGAATGTATATCCGTGACAAACGTCATGATTTGCTATGACAACCCTTACGTTTGTTTACGTCCTGCACCCAATTATCATCCATCTATCATGTTTGTTTTTAGATTGCAAAGTCACGAGCGTCTGTCATTACCTTGAAAACTCCAACTTAAAAAAAAAGCTAGGTGATTTTAAATTTAACAAAAAGTATCAAATTTCTATCATTTAACGCTGTTGTGAACTATTAATGTGAGTTCGCGCCGCAAAATGGCGTCAAATTACCGCGCTTACATTGAAAACGATTTTAAGTATTATACCCCCGTCACACTAGGCCACGTTCCCACTACAACCTCAAAAATATGCCAGGACGCGGTGCGAACGTCTACAACGTAGCGAGGACGCAGTAGACACGGCTTTTTGCGTGGTACGGTCTTCATGGACGTGAAGGACGTGGGTGAACTTTGAACATGTTCAAAACTTACGTGGCGAGGACGTGGTCAAATCAGGACGTGGTAAGAACTTGGTAAGGTCGTAGTAATGGCGTAGCTAAAACCTAGTAAGAACCTCATTGACGCAATACACGCGTAGTGCAGACGTGGACGAATGTGTCTCTAGATTGTCACTACGTTCTTGCTACGTCCATCGGGTTTTTACTACGACCCTTCCACGCTAGTGTTGCGACAATGATACGTCCCTTCTACGTTTTAAAAGACCGCATTAGGTTCTTGGTACGTTCTACCGGTGCTTATCACGTCGAAGGTACGTTTGCAGCAGGCTCTAGCCACGACCATGCCACGTTCTGGTGGTCGAGTATAAAAACTGGATTCATTTCCCTTTATTTAATAGTACGATAAAAATGGAAATCTTCTGATATAAAATAATTTACTTTTGCTTAGATGAAAATCGCAGATTGAATGATCAGATCGAGCCGAATCGCAGTATTTATATGCAGACATAGAACGCGGTGAGAAAGTGATGAGCGCGTGGTAAGAACGCAGTGCTATCTTGGCGGTCGTAGTAGCAACCTAGTACGAGCGTAGTTAAAGCATAGCAAGAACGTGTTGGACGTGGTACCCGCCTGAATACACGCGCAGTAAGAACATAGTGGGAACGTGTTGGACGCAGTAAGAACTTAGCGCAAACGTGGTATGAGCGAAGCAGGAACTTGAGAAATGCATTTTTTTTTTAATTTTTACCCCGTCCTCGCTACGTCCTACGACATTTCCAGGACGCAGCGCGGTCTTCGTGGACGTGGCCAAGTGTGACTGGGCCATAATTTACGCAATAATACAGTTATTTCATAACACGATAAAAAAAATACGTAATCGTTAATTACTTTTGAAATACCCTGTACTTTTCTTCAAGGTTTCACACAGAAAAAGCACGTGACTACAAATAGTGAAAAGGTTCACATGCACAATTATCAATGAACTTTTGTTTTAAACCATATTACCACGACGACCTACGTTGTCGAACAGACGGCCCACTTCCAACGCTAGGATTTCGGGCGCTGTAATGATACATATCAACAGCACGCCACAAAAGAAATTCGTTTAAACGAAATTCGATTCAATTAATTTTGCTAACAATTGATCTCTGTAAAAACCCATTGAATATCAGTAAGTCGCAAAGGCTCAAACTTTTTGCGATTTTCTGTCTTTTGAGCAAGAATAGGTTCCCCCAAAGTGAATGGTGCTTAAATGATAAATCCGCCGATACAAATTATTAGTTCGCGCGGATCTTAACTTTCGAACATTAAATAATGACTCATTATTCAACGACAAACGCCAAACAGTTTAACTACGAAATTTATTATCTTAAAGGTTTGGCATAATAATGTCAAGGCTGGGATTAATTGTATTATACAGGTTCCCCCGAGAACGGCGGGAAATTTAAGTACATAATGTCTATCCCCCGTGACAAGCGGGAAGTGTGTTCGTGGAAACTATGCCTATACATCACTTCTATTCGTTATCCTAAAATGGTGTTTTCAAGGCCAGAGTAAAAACCAGAGATAAAACTTCACTGAATGTAAAATAACTCTGGAAAACTGTACCCGAAAACAACCAATATTAACAAAAGTTTACTGATCAAAGTCTAGCAAATTCTCTTAACACTGGTGCAGTCAATTACGCAGGAAACTGTCGTCGGGAGCCGAACAAAGTAGACCATTGGACAGACTGGCGGTGTGCCGTGCGCTGTTAAGTCCCAGCCATGACGATGTGGGTCTCTAATGGAGCTCGTAATTCTCGACAACACTGGAATATAACAAAAATCTGGCAAGCATCGTGTTACAATAAAATTAAGTGGGAGGGTGGGTGGTAAATGTAAACATGTGTAAACCATAGAACGACATACCCTGAGATGCGACCAGCAGGTAAAAGACCGACAATTTTCACGGGCAGTGGTTTTGTACTTAGTGGACGAGTCTATGTGTTACAGTAGACTGGGTAGGATGGGTTATAACAGTGGGGTATGGGTTTCGGCGATCCCTTAGGAAAATCGCGTTTGCGTTGAATAAGAGAGTTTATTCTTGAGCGAATAAACATTATTATTCAACGACAAACGCCAAACAATTTAACTATGCAATTTATTATCTTAAAGGTTTGGCATAATAATGTCAAGGCTGGGATCATTTGTATTATACAGGTTCCCCCGAGAACGGCGGGAAATTTAAGTACATAATGTCTATCCCCCGTGACAAGCGGGAAGTGTGTTCGTGGAAACTATGCCGATNCCAATATACTCGAGCATCTCGTCTGCTTTTAACCTGTAATCGAAACAACATATATTACAATAATTATGAATGAAAATCACCGGAAAATCTGTATTGAATCATAAAGCTTAATTCGATTACATACATCAATCTTTAGTGTAATCTCTTCTCTGCAGTGTTTCCCTTTTTTAAACACCCCTTCTGAATAAAGACTCTATATACTTTCATTTGACGGCAGACTAACAATATTGTCCATGTTTTAAAGACGATGAGTATATACTTACTACAAATCTGTAACCGTCAAGCAAAAGGCTCGACGTTTATTAGGAACCAAATCAACGTAAATGTTTACTTTTACAGACTAACATTATATTCCCCATGTTTTAAAGTCGTTGAGTAAACCAATATTAATACTCACTACAAATCTGAAACCGTGAAGCACAAGGCTCATCCCTCCATGTTTATTAGGAACAAAATCAACGTGAAGTTGTGCATTTGCCATGTTTTCTAATCTGCAGTTGGGTAGGTTTGTTACGGCTTAAATACTATCAACGGCTAATTTTTATACTTTGATCGTAGTTAATACTTTAATTATGTTAATAGATTTATTAAACAATTGTGTGTTTATGTGACAAACAAAAAATATATAATTATCGTTTTACACTTTGATCGTAGTTAATCAAAGTAATACTTTAATTATGTTTATAGATTTATTAAACAATTGTGTGTTTATGTGACAAACAAATAATATATAATTATCGTTTTATACTTTGATCGTAGTTAATCAAAATAATACTTTAATTATGTTTATAACGCATGCATGTTTGTCCAGTTCTTGTATTACTGTTAAGTGTTTGAAGTGTGATTCGTGAACCGACCTATAACTTTACCCTTCTTACCCCTCTTCACACCTACATAAAGGGTGTATTGGTTTTTTAAATGTGGGACAATCGAGACGACACCGCCAAAATAATATGGAATCCAATTTTGAAATAAAAAATCGTCTGAAAATAGCGCCTTTTCTGCCTCAAAGGCATAGTACAACCAGGAATAGTACAACTAGGAATATTTTCACTCTGTATTCACACCATTCATGATACTATTCACAGGTTTAGACTGAAACACAATGATATAAGATATCAATCAGATTCACATTCACACAATTATTTTAACGTTTAACCCTTAATATCAGTGACATTAATTTATACTATCAAAAAGAGTTTTCATTACATAAAAGTAATAATACTAGAACAAATGTTCAAAAAGCTTGGTACGTAACGTCACGTGTACGAAAACATCATCAAAACTGTAAAAATGACTTATACTGAATAAATATATGAAAGTGCTAATTTAGAATAACTGGCTTGGGGTATACAATAATTATACGTACACTGTTGTGGTATACAGCTTGTACAAACAGTATTATACGCCTGAAAAGGCTGCGAGACCACGCCGTTGAAGAACGGAAGCCAAACGATAAACTAAAGTTATGCCGAATCGAATTGACTCAACAAACAAGGTTACACGCCACTAAACTTAATGCGGTAAACCTCACACTCCCCNACCGACAATTTTCACGGGCAGTGGTTTTGTACTTAGTGGACGAGTCTATGTGTTACAGTAGACTGGGTAGGATGGGTTATAACAGTGGGGTATGGGTTTCGGCGATCCCTTAGGAAAATCGCGTTTGCGTTGAATAAGAGAGTTTATTCTTAAGCGAATAAACATTAATATCGTGACCCAAATTTTGTGTCGTAAAGTCTGCCAGAAAACGGCGACAGAGTATTTTTACCCGCCAACGCTTTTCAGTGATTCCTCAAAGCTCGAACTTTGACACTTTGACCTTAAGTCAGTGACGTTACTCATGGAAATATGCCAGTCAAATTTACTGATTTGTTTCTTATGAAAATTATGCGACTGAAGTGATGAGATATAGGAGTATTGCATACATGCTTCTACTGTAAAAAGACCGAACGTTTTCAAAATGTGCATAGTCATTACATATTGAACATTTGGTAGAAAATGTCCAATAACTGAATACAATCATTATTGAAGCGGAACGACCTGGAAATACGCGCAATGCCCACCATAAAAGGATGCTTAAAACACTTTTTATCACATCAGAAAGTTTCTTAGATCTCGCGTGGTAATAAGGTACCTGGTGGATTGACGGACACATAAAATCATTCAATGAAAACACAAAATTTTACACACAGACGAATAATGCAAGTCAAAATGATATTTGCAAAAGAAGACGCGCAAGCATCCGGTTAACTTTCACTGTATCGCTTACGTCAATCGATTCTTTACGTCATCGTGTGAATCAATAAATATTTACCTAAAACCCGTTATAAACACCCGTTTATTTTCTTGTTTATTAACATTAAGACAATATAGCGATAATCCAACGTCGTATTTACGGGGCTTAATGCATTTGCATAAAGGGTCGTCCTATATTAGCCTGTGCATTCTGCACAGGCTAGTCAGGGACGACACTTACCGCCTAAAATGGATTTTCGCTAAGAAGAGACTTCATTTAAACGAAAAATACCATTAAAGCGGAAAGTGTCTCCCTGATTAGTCTGTCTATGTGAAATTTGTTCTCTTTTTATGAGTGCATGATAAACATGCACACAAATAAAAAATAACAAAGCGCAATTTTTAAAACTATCGCAAAAAAGGCATTCGCCTCATCAATCGAGTCTTGGTTTCTCTCTACCACGTGCTTTTAAAAGGTTTATCTCCTGCTGCTGCAGCCGAACTCCAGCCTATCGTATATTTGCTAAAATAAAATGTAATCATTGATTAATGGTAATTTAAACAGCATTCGAGCGCAGTTCGCTTCATCTACGACATATGTTCATTAAGTAACTACTTATATGTATATTAAGGTCATTTTGGATCAGTCAGCGAAATACAATAACGGAATAAAGGCGGAAACTGTCGTCCTGATAGGCTAATCTGGGACGGAACTTTACGCACATGCATTAAACCCGGTTTTTTCTCAGAGCAAGGCTAAATTATATAATGTTGGATCACTTGTTAATTTTAATATAAAACGTGAAACAATTTAACGGTATCGTGAACAGGTTTTTTGAGACCACGTTTGAATAAAGTAAATATACACTGTCCATGCATGTTTAACGCTGAAGATGCTACACAATTTTTCCCGTCATGCTGTTGATATTGGAAGTCCATGTCTGCCTATTGAGGGGCGCGAAACTTTTGCAAAAGATCGCCGTGGTGTAGTAGATATGGTGTTCGCCTAGCGGCCGTGAGGTCACGGGCTCGATCCACACTGTGGGAGCATTCTTAAGATCTCCCCCGTAGACACCAAGTAATAGTTCTAGTCCCATGAAACGGACTCGAGAGCGTTTCAAATAAGTATTAGGCTTTCGATGCGATCGAGCTAAAATAAATAGGTTTAAACTAAACTATTGCATCTGATATAGAAATGTGAAGAAGATCAAACAGTTTCACGCTAAACTATCGAGATACTTAAAAATAAAACTAATACTGCGAAAGCAAACGAGGAAAAAACTTTGAATCAGCACTATTTGGCAGCTCGTAGAAATATTCGTACGCTACAACCTTTGTACCTAAACGAACCAATTCAATTCAATGAATGTACTTGAAGTATTTTTGTTTCGTTCAGGCTACAAAACCTTGTTTTCTTTTTGCGGTCTCCGATTATATAAACGCCGCTCTGGTTTGCGTACGTCGTGTTATTACTATTTAGTATTTATAAACCCTTTCAGTTATTGACAGTTTGTAATTACCTCCCCTGAATGACGTCATTCGGGGATACCCGATTATCGATTGTAAGCGAACAAAGAGATTTCGTGTTTGACAATGTGTTCTCTACGTCTGTGCCGCTGGTGTTTTCATAATATATGAACGTTATTGTTTTTATGCGGGACGGTTATTACATAATAACATTATGTGTTTTGTCATTAAATTGATAATGTATTCTAAAATAAACATTATAACACCCACATAATAATTCAACGACATACTATTCAGTACTATTAGTGAATATTTACAAATTGTATTGCATCTTTAAAAAAAATGCGAGTTACACATTAACACGAAGATCTATCAATTAACATCAGCGTAAAGTTGGTCTGAAGACTAAACATCGATAAGTGCTCAAAACAAAGATATTAATTAGCCGCAAAATACAATACATAGTATTATGTAACTATTTAATGGTGTGTTGGTGTGTGTTATTTTTTTATGAATTATCGAGCGTGTAGGAGGTGTGTTGGTTTAACCATTAGACAACGCACTATTAAAAAAGTGAAGTACATGCCACTCTTTAAATGTTATGTTAATGTTATTTTACTTTTTTTTACGGTGAATGGCAATATTGAAGAATTATTATATACAAGTGAACAAAACTGACGTGGTGCGAATCGAACTGTCTATGCCTGTATATTGAAATCTCTTTATAAGTGATCAGAGTGATAAATATATAGCATTTAAATTATAAATCTGTATTTGTATTTTTCGGAAAGATTATTTAACCCCGCTGTAGTCAAATGAAAATGCCTTTTTTAATCACGTTGTTCCGTACACTACCATACAATCTTTTTATGACTACGTAATGACTTAGTTTTGTTTAACCGGTACCCGCTAAATACGTTAAATGTTTAGTATTACATGTTTTAAATATTTAGAAAGTATAGGTATTAAGCACGTAATTATTATGATTAAGCTGGCTTACATATATGTAGTATTTAGTTTCTGGCAATCTGTATAGGCAGATGACTAATGTTTACAATACGCTATATATCTGATAAAAGCACAATTGAGTATTTGGCGTTACATTTCTCCAAGAAATGACCACGAGAAGACATGGATGTATCATAAATGGTGTTAAATGACCAGACATTGCCACCTGTGATCAGTACAAGAATAGGTCCCTCCTGTGGCGTATGACACCATGTTGTTAATTAGTATTGGTCGGCCTAGTATCTGATCATAACGAGATAATTGGTTTGTGCTGAACACAGGGGCAATTAATCCACATATCTATCAATAAACAAGATTATTGGTATATCTTTGATTGAACACCGCGATAAAAATGCTCAAACGAAGAGTGGCAATTTGAATCAGATTCAAGAGGATATCTTTTATACTACAGGTTTGTGGAATCCATGGAGTAAAAACACTTGTTAAACAATGATATAAGCTTTATTACAATAGAAATAATACAAGATTAGCACATTTGAGTAGCAGAGATCATTAAACAGTATGAAGTATCATAAAATGCGAAATAAATTATGAAAGACAACATGTGATAGCTAGAAATCAGTAATTAACATCAATACATTTCAGGAAACAAAATCTGAAAAAAAAAATCAGATACAGGAATTGCACCAACATGAACAGACATCATATGATTAAAATAAATAAATATGATTTGACTTAAATCTCACAAACCCTGACAATAAAATAATAAAATAACAATAACAAT
>VMBQ01007967.1:27131-41153 GCA_007657795.1 Dreissena rostriformis
TTTTTTTGGACTCTGGAAAACAGAACTTGTGTTTTCCCGTCTTTTTTTTTTGGAGCGGAAAACAAAAGTTCTGTTTTCCCGTCTTTTTTTTATTTGGAGATGGAAAAACACAGTCGCTATATTGTGCGCACACGATAATCGGCCAATCACAGACGCGGATTATATTGAGGGAACAAGATACTATCTTGTTCCCTCAAATTAATACTAGGGACGTTTTCATTGGCTGATCAATATAATCCGCGTCTGTGATTGGCCGATTATCTTGTGCGCACAATATAGCGATTGTGTTTTCCGTTCTCAAAAAAAAAAAAAAAAGACGGGAAAACAGAACTTGTGTTTTCCGCTCCAAAAAAAAAAGTCGGGAAAACACAAGTTCTGTTTTCCAGAGTCCAAAAAAAAAATTAACTCGTGAAAACAGATTAATTTTGTGTTTCCCCGAGTTAATTTTTTTTTGTTGGAGACGGGAAAACAGAACTTGTATTTTCCGCTCCAAACAAAAATTGGAGCGGTGATGTCACCTTAGTGCCATCGTAGTTTGATGACATCAGTTGGGAAAATACCCGCGCTCTCCAAGCGTGAAATGTACCTTTATTTTTTCCTGCTGGCTAGACAAAATATTTGAACTTCAAATATTACCAGTCATTTATAATACTCTCGAATGCTATACCAACCTTTGAGTGCAATACATTGTATGCAAATAACCTGAATGTTGAAAAACAATGTAAGTTAAATTGCACGATATCAAAATTTAGCTTTTTCGCAGAGTTAACATATAAGTGTATCAACATTCTGCGTTACATTGCAAGAATATAAACAAACTGATACATGTAGATTCAAGTTGTATTATTTTGTGTTCATTTAAAATTATTATTATTGTTTTATTTTATTGATACTAAAACGGTTCCACATATAGCTAAATACAATGTTTACGTTTGATATAAAACCAGTTTTGTTTAAATATCTGTAAAGTTCATTAATTACGAGATTATACTTTTTCGGCAAAAACGACTTACTATGTTTATGAATGTATTATCATTTTGTTTAACATTAGTAACTGTAACTTTTTTGCATTATAAAACTATTTCTTCTTTCATGTAAACTCATTTTAATGGCGAAGTAATCTAGTTGTAGTTTTGCTGTTGTTGTTTAAGTTTAACGGCTGCGTGAACGCTGCTTTCTCCTCTTTATTCCTAACAAATAAGCTCAGAAAAAAAGTATTAAAAACAAATGCGATAGTACTTTTATCAATTTAGAGATGTCCATAAATTCATAATAAATGATTGCGGTTTTCATTTAATCGTCTAAGCACCTGTCAAGACAGTCATATCCTTGTATTTGAAAAAATATGGCAAATAACAGTACAGAGGCGAGGTGAGGTGGGGCTATGAAAAAAGCCTGCCCGAATGTACAATACTTGTACATATAACTTCCTGCTGTGTTTTTGTTCAATAGGACACCATGTATCGAGTGTTGGTATATTTCCCATACATTAATATTTTAACAACTTTTTTTAAAAGCCGTGTATTTTCAAACTTACAAAAAGTATCAACTTTCTGCCATTGAACGCTGTCGTGATCTATTAATGCGTGTTCGCGCTGCAAAATGGCGTCAAATTACGCGATAATTAATGTGTTTTATAACAAGAGGAAAGTGACGTAATCGTTAATTACTTTTGGAATCCCCTGTAACTTTTTCAAGGTTTGACACAGACTACAAATAGGGAAAAGGTTTCACAAGCTCACTTATCAATGCACTTTTGTTTTAAACCCTTTTACCACGACGACCTACGTTGTCGAACAGACGGCCCACTTTCAACGCGAGGATTTCGGGCGCTGTAATGATACACAATCAACAGAGCACCACAAAAGAAATTCGTTTGAACGAAATTCGATTCAATTAATTTTACTAACAATTGATCGTTGTAGAAAATCATTGAATGACAGTAAGTCGCAAAGGGGCTCAGACGCTTTGCGGTTTTCTGTCTTTTGAGCAACTATAGGTGCGTCAAAAGTGAATGGTCCTAAATGATAAATCCGCCGATACAAATCATTAGTTCGCGCTGATATTTTTTTTTTTATTTGAATAATGACTCAACTTCTTGACCCAAATTTTAAGTCGTAAAGTCTCCAAAATACGGCGACAGAGTATTTTTTACCCGCGAGTGCTTTTTGGTGATTCCCCAATACTCGAACTTTGACACATTGTCCGTGACGTTACTCATGAAAATAGGCCAATCAAATTTAATGATTTGTTGCTGATGAAAATTATTCGACTCCAGTGATGAGATACACAAGTATTGCATCAATGCTCCTACTTTTAAATTTAAGAGACCAACAGTTTTCAAAGTGTTCGTAGTGAGTCCAAATTATAAATTTAAATTTCGTGGAAAATGTCCAATAACTGCATGAAAAATCATTGGAGAGGGAAAACAAGGCAATATCCACATGTCCACCATAAAATGATGCTACATACAGTTTTAAACACATTCGGATCATAAGTTTCCTAGATCTCTCGCGGAAACAAGGTACCGGATGGAATGACGGACGCATTAATAAACCCATTTATGCCTAGCGTCTAGAAAAAAGGCCTTGGCAAACAGCGTAGACCCAGATGAGACGCCGCATGATGCGGCGTCTCATCAGGGTCTGCGCTGTTTGCTTAAAGATTGTTTTCTGTAAGAAATATTCTAAATATAGCAATATACTGGACATCCCTAATTTTGGAAATAAATTGATCCAATTTAGAAGGATGGGAGAGTCTACTAGGCATAAATGGGTTAAGTAATGTAATACATATAATGCATGATAAACGAACACGAATAATAATTTGCAATAGAAGACGCAATAGCATCCTGTTCATGTCAATTGAATTGCTAACGTCAATTGATGATTTACTTAATCGTGGGAATCAAAACATATATATCTAAACCCGTTACAAACACCCGTTTATTGCTTTGTTTATTTACATGAAGACTATATGTGTCGTGTTCTGAGAAAACTTTGCATAATGCTTGTGCGTAAATTGTCATCCCAGATTAGCATGTGCAGTCCGCACAGGCTAATCAGGGACGACAATTTCCGCTTTTATAGAATTTTTCGTTTAAATGATGTCTCTTCTTAGCGCAAATCCAGTTTAGGCGGAAAGTGTCGTCCCGGATTAGCATGTGCGGACTTCACAGGCTAATCTGGGACGACACTTTACGCACATGCATTATGCCCAGTTTTCTCAGAACACGACTCATATAGCGAGAAACCTAGTATTGACGGGGCTTAATGCATGTGCATAAAGTGTGGTCCCAGATTAGCCCGTAAAGTCCGCACTTCCAGTCCGAAACTGGATTTTCGCTAAGAAGAGACTTCCTTTGGACGAAAAATACTATTAAAACGGAAAGTATCGTCCCTTATTAGCCTGTGCGGAATACGCAGGCTAATCTGGGACGATACTTTACGCACATGCAATGTGGCTAGAATCCAACCAAGTATTACCCCCAGCCTTATTTGCGGACATATATCGCGGGACTGACTCACTGGCAACCGCAACATTAGTCATGTTTGAACAAGACTCAGTGTACATATTAAATTTACATGTAAGATTTAAAGGTGCATTCGTTTTACATTATCATCTCATGAGAAGTCTCGGTATATATACCTTATTCGATTGCGCTATCGCTAGATAGCAAGTTTACTAAATATTGGTTTAGCGTAAGCCGCAGTTGATGATTATGACACAACAATTACCAACCCATGGAATAAATAGGCGCATACAAATCACACTGTTTGCAATTAGCAAGACAATTGCGGGACTCCTGTGATCAGATATGTTAATTCATTTTGCTTTTTTCCTTACGTTTACAGGGAAAACCTGTACATTGCAACGACCGTTAACAGGGAAAACCTGTACATTGCAACGACCGTTAACAGGGAAAACCTGTACATTGCAATGACCGTTAATAGGGAAAACCTGTACATTGCAACGACCGCTTAACGTACAAAGTTATATTTGTGTATTTGGATGTGTTTGCGGTCTTTCACTGTCTTGAGACCGCATTCTGTGAGGAACTGGTTAACTCTTTGCATGCTTGGAAATTTGTCGTCTGCTAAAATGTCGTCTGCTGAATTTCTAAAATTAGCATTTTCTTCCATTTTTTTTCCAAGAATACTATCAGAATAGCAAACAGTTTGGATCCTGATGAGACGCCACGTTATGTGGCGTCTCATCTGGATCCAAACTGTTTGCAAAGGCCTTTAAAATTCGGTTCCAGCACTCAAAGTGCTAATCTACCAAGATGTTTTTATAATAAACATACTAATTAGAGCCTCATGATATTTTCACGCATGATTTATATCATTTATTGTGCTTTTATAACACGATATTATAGTATCGGGTATTTATTGAGTTTTTTTAGGTGAGGTTTATCAGGCTCGGCCCTGAAAACCGGGCTTAATGCATGGGCGCAAAGTATCGTTCCCGATTATCCTGTGAAGTCCGTACAGCCTAGCTCTAATGGACTTTTTAGTTTTCGTTCTGAAGGAAAATCCACTCCAGGCGTAAAGTGTCGTGCCTGATAAATCTGTGCGGGCCAATCTGGGATTCCACTTTACGCACATGCATTAAGCCCCGTTTTCCCAGAGCGTTATATTCTTTATGTACATGCAATGTCCACGAGGATACGCAGCTTTAATAGCGATCCAATGGCGACTAATATTCAATCCGTGTATTCGTTTGATGATTTTGAAGAAGGCTTGAGCAATAGATTGTGTAGCAAACAAAGTGTTGTAATTTGAACTGATAGCAACCTTAACCTTGGGTCGCTGATGCGTTTTCATGGCAAAAAAACGATCCGAAAGTCACGCGATTTTCCCATCCTTTTTCGAGAGTCCAACAATGTATCACTGGCTTATTATGTACATGTGTTTTGATTGATAAAACATTACAAAGCTTGTACCAAATGGTAAACCATTAAAGTTTACACATGATCTAATGAGTTGATGCATAATTTTCTTGCAAGAAAAAATCGCTGCAAATGAAATATTTCTGCTAACATTAACAAATATCAAAAACATCGAATACACATGCGTTTTATGTTATCCCACGTCCAATTAAAATAAAAAAACTTGAGTCGTAAAAACAGATTGATTCCTTAAAATGAATATTCGAATACAAAAAAAATAAAATAGCATTTTATTATCAGAACTTAAAAATAGTTTCTGGACGCCGACACAAAACTTGGTAGAATTCATGCGCTGAGAACCCCGATAAGATTAATAAAGGTGACTAATTTGGTGCTTTGGATGAAAGCTTGAGCAATAGTTTTTGTTGCAAACAAAGAGATTTCATTTAAACTGATAGTAACTTTAGCCTTGGGTCGCTGATTAAGTTTTCACATGGCAAAAAAAAACGAAACTCACGCAATTTCCCCATCCTTTTTCGGGAGTCCAATGATGTATCATTGACTTATGTACACGTATTTTGATTGATAAAACAGGGAATCCAAAAGATGCATCACCGAATTATTATGTACACGTATTTTCATTGATAAAACATTGTTTGTACATCTGCAACATCAGCTGCAAATAATGTGATGAGCTGATGAATCATTTTCTTTAAAGAATAAAATGGCTGCAAATTTAAAAAAAAGAAGAGAAAAACCTGCACTGCCACACATTTGAGGACCATCACAAATCTATAATACTAGCGTTTTATGTTATCACATCTTTAATGCATATTTAAAAAAACTCGAATCGTAAGAAACAGATTAATTCCTTAATATAAATATTATAATAAAAAAAAATTAGAACTTACAAATATTTTCTGGACGCCGACATTAACATTGTGTAAATGCGCTGTAAAACCCGATTCAATTTATAGACGTGACTAATTTACATGAACTATTGTGCAAAAACACCAGTCAATTGCTTTGGAAATTATTTTTCATGTGTTAGGTAATGATATTTTATCGGGAACACAAGTTTCAATATATTATTTTCCGGGTTAGCTTGAAGAAGGGGAAATGGTAATTTAATGCATAGTACTTTACCGGTATTACATCATATGTGGTTCTACGGTTTACTTAATGACAATGAAATACAGGACATTTAAAATTAACATTAGTCTTGGCCTTTCTAGCATGTGTGCACTGGAACTAGCTGGCGCGTTCAACTTCATGTGTTATGAACACATAACAGCTGGAACTTTTGTAAATGTGTATTTTCGGCAATTGTTACTATTAAATCATTTTATGCGCATCTCATGCTTAAATGCAGTATGCTATTATTAGCGTAAATGACTTAACAATTCCAAGACTATACTTTACAAGAAAACGTTTCTAAAATGCGAGGTTTTTGACAGGTTGGCTTCCAACTGCGTAGTTTAAGTTACTCAGTATATTAAATCCCTCAACATATTACATATGCAATACATTTACAATAATTTTCTAAATTGATTGACTAATAAGGAAAGTAGGAGCAGCGGTATATACACTCAGCAGTCATCTTGCCGAATCCGTACATTAATCTTTTCTTCTAGCACCAAGATTTTTATAAATGGAATTGGAAGGAGTCTATTTCACGGTCCGTGTTCTCGCAAAATTGTGTACTCAGTTTCATTTTCTTAAATTAAATAAATATATATATATATACACACATCACGATGGCATTAAAAATTGCCATATGTAGGGCATTTGCAAACATAATAAAAGTGTGATTGTATGTTTTAATTGTTAGGGAAATAACTAGAACGAACGGGCCGACTTTGCACCCTGCTCATGTTTGTCTCCCGTTCTGGCCCTCTAGGCTGGCCAACGAAGGAATCCTTTAACAATGCCATGCATTTGTGCCAAGATTTTAAAGTCAAATGACTTACTATGTTCATAAGACCTTTATCACAAGCACCCTGGTTTGAGCAAATTTTTAGATGTCAACAGAATGGTCCGTCTTTCCACCCTGCTTTTTTGCCGCACACTGTACATATTATGATCCCTAAAATAAGTCCATCCATGGTGAACCCTTCACTGGATTCTTATTTTACTAAATCTTTAGTGATTTCTTTACTAAATCACTTAATTCTTATTTGACATGAAATGGCTCGATAAGCCGCTGAACAAAGGCTACCGTAATATTGAATGGGACTTATGTCTTGGTTTGAAAAAGAAATAAGATGCTATCAACTGCTCACAAGAAGGATATCAGTAAAACTGTTGGATTCTCCCCGATGATGTTTTGTCGATATATGGGTTAAATGTGTGGAAAAAAGTGTGACCTTGAGCAAATCTATTATTAGCCTCAGTGACCTTGACCCCAGTGACGTCAAACCTCATCAAAAGATAGAGGTCCATGAAAGGTACCTACATGCCAAATATGTAAGAGATCCGTACAATATTGAAGGCGCTATGAGAAACTGCAACAAAAGTGTAGCGTGACAGAAGTGTATATAAATATGGGGAGCATAAAAATTCAGGAACGGCATAAGAATTATACGATGAAAGATCTAACGTCTGAATGAATCATGCCCCTTTACTTTGCAGTATATCTGATGATTCAATTGCATACCCTTTGGTGAAATCAAGTTGTGTTACTCAATTAATCAACTAAACTACATGCACATAGCATGTACGTGTAAATTCCAAAACTGCGAACGCAAACATATTAAATGTAATTAATCTAATTACAACCAATTGAACAGAATTGATTCCAACAAATAAATAAAAACCAAACATGATATCTTTAACAAGTGATGCAATAATATAAAGAAACGCCACGGTGAAGAAGAAACTGTTTGAGCAGTGTTGTAGTATAAAGGGAGATAACGCCAATACAATTGTTTAGTGCTTAAATTAAAATTTCAATCTTCCAATTTCTGTCACATTGGCATGTATCAAGCTCATGCAATTTAATACAAATACACCTTTTTGATATAAATTAATTCCAATAATGTTTAAATTGTGAATAAGAGTAAAGTCTGAACAAGTTAACACTGTTCAGTCGGATATTGGGTCTGGTTGTCAAAATAAATTACCAGACATTGCCAAAGTAAAGTAGAATCTGCCCCGCATGACCACTGTCCAGCAAGCAGTGACCACTCCATGTGTCTGAAAGTCAGAATAGATGACCAGTGCTGAGTCCGGTCCAGTCTGGATCAGCTGACCACTCTCCAGCTGTCTATTCACAAGTAGTGACCACTCCATCTGTCTGAAAGTCCGAGTAGATGACCAGTTCTGAGTCGGGTCCAGTCTGGATCAGCTGACCACTGTCCAGCCGTCTATTCACAAGAAGTGACCACTCCATCTGTCTGAAAGTCCGAGTAGATTACCAGTTCTGAGTCCGGTCCAGTCTGGATCAGCTGACCACTGTCCAGCCGTCTATTCACAAGTAGTGACCACTCCATCTGTCTGAAAGACCGAGTAGATGACCAGTTACGAGTCAGGTCCAGTCTAGATCAGCTGACCACTGTCCAGCCGTCTAATCACCAGTAGTGACCACTCCATCTGTCTGATAGTCAGAGTAGATGACCAGTTCAGAGTCCTGTCCAGTCTTGATCAGATGACCACTGTCCAGTGGTCTATTCACCAGAAGTGACCACTCCATCTGTCTGATAGTCAGAGTAGATGACCAGTTCAGAGTCTTGTCCAGTTTGGATTAGCTGACCACTGTCAAGCAGGACATACTCCAAGTGGTCATTCAGGTCCGAGGCCTTGATGACGATAGTCTCCTCTTGACCGATACCATCGTCCATGTTTAAGATAATTGTGTCACCTAATTGTTCATCGACTTGTCCTCCTTCACTCACCACATATTCCACCCCAGCATTTCTGTCCATTATATGATCTCCAGTTTCTATCACAATATTTCTACAATTTCTACCTTCCACAGAAATTTGCATTTGGTTTGTATCACTAACTTCCACCATATTACTTTCAGTCTCTGCATAGGCCACTTCCTGATGTTCCATGGCTTCCAGCTGATCACTTCTGTACAGCATCCCGTTGTTATAATTGAACCCCCTAATTTCTGTATACCCACTGGGCACTTTCCCCTTCCGTACATTTTTCTTTACTACTTGCTGAACGACTCTCAAGTTCTGAGACTCTGAAACCTCCATAGAAGCCTCTTTCAGACGTGAATAGTCCAACTTGACATTCCGCATGTTAACTATGTCCGGATTCTTGATTTTCATCTCTTTTGCCTGATCCTTCGGGATGTTGTGAATCCGCCACATGTGCCGATAGTACGGCCAAATCTGACGGAAACTCTGTGAACATCGTGGACAACTGTACTGTTTGTCCTCGCTGTGGGTCAACTCATGTTTTCGACGATCGAGGTCGACCTTGAAACTCTTGTCACAGAATCGGCACGGCAACGTCGCCTCGAAGTGACGTTTCTTGTGTAGCTTCAGTGTCGACGCTCGGAAGAATTTCTCCTGGCAAATGTCGCACTCGTAGTTACGCATCTGCTCGTGGAATGTAGCTACGTGCCGCCGTAGAATGTAGGACTCCCTGGAAAGTATCAAATCAAACTTGTATTACTGGGGTTGTTCACAGTTTGGTAAAATGACAATTGTTTTTTTAATTTGTCATGGATTTAAACAAAGAATGTATGTATTGTATTCAAACAAGCAAAATAACACTCATTGACTAAGAAAAAAGCTTAACCCTAAAGCATGCTGGGAAATTTGTCGTCTGCTAAAATGTTGTCTGCTAAATTTCTAAAATGAGCATTTTCTTTGATTTTTTTTTCAAAATATCAGAATAGCAAACAGTTTGGATTCCTGATGAGACGCCACATTCTGTGGCGTCTCATCTGGATCCAAACTGTTTGCAAAGGCCTTCAAAATCCGGTTCCAGCGCTCAAAGGGTTAAAATGGATGTTCAATTATTGATAATCATCAATTGTAAAAATAATAACACAAACGCTTTTCAATGATGATTTAACAAAAACCTGTATTACAGATATACTATTTAAACTTCCCACACAAATTTGAAAGCTTGCGCGGTGAAAAGGTAGAGCGTTAGCTTTTGCTTTAAGTGGTCATGGGTTTGAACCCAAAGCAGACACTTTTTTTTCTTTGTTTTTATAATTATTTAAAACTATGAAAAACATTACAGATTTTTTAGAAAATTCATTTGATGATATTTTTCAAAATTATGAAAATCTGTGAACAAGTCCTTTTAAAGTTACTAGCTATAAAATGTTGTAGGAAAAAACACTGCAAGCAAAGTCTTGCGTTTCCAATTAAAATATGGTTTATTAAATTATTAATATGTCATACTTCATTATTTGAAATCAGTACGGTTTAAGATTGCTGAGTTCTCTGTGCCTAAGGGTGGGTTCTGACACAAGATTTGAGGATTCTAAGGAAATCCCTGCAGAATATTTTAGCCTTTTGCTGGGATAACTGTGCTTAATGCATGTACCTAAAGTGTCATCCCAGATTAGCCTGTGAAGGCTGCACAGGCTTATAAGGGACAACACTTTCCGCCTACAGTAGATTTTCATATAGAAAACGAAAAATTCCACATAAGCAGACAAGCAGAAAGTGTCGTCCCTGATTAGCCTGTGCAGACTGCACAGGCTTATCTGGGATGACACTTCACGGACATGCATTAACCCTTTGAGCGCTGGAAGCGGATTCTGAAGGCCTTTGCAAACAGTTTGGATCCAGATGAGACGCCACAGAACGTGGCGTCTCATCAGGATCCAAACTGTTTGCTATTCTGATAGTATTCTTTGAAAAAAATCGATAAAAATGCTAATTTTAGAAATTCAGCAGACGACATTTTAGCAGACGACAAATTTCCCAGCATGCAAAGGGTTAACAANTTGTTAGGAAAAAACACTGCCAGCAAAGTCTTGCGTTTCCAATTAGAATATGGTTTATTTATATGTCAAACTTCATTACTTGAAATCAGTACGGTTTAAGATTGCTGAGTTCTCTGTGCCTAAGGGTGGGTTCTGACACAAGATTTGAGGATTCTAAGGAAATCCCTGCAGAATATTTTAGCCTTTTGCTGGGAAAACTGTGCGTAATGCATGTACCTAAAGTGTCAACCCAGATTAGCCTGTGACATCTGCACAGGCTTATAAGGGACAACACTTTCCGCCAACACTAGATTTTCATATAGAAAACGAAAAATTTCACATAAGCAGACAAGCAGAAAGTGTCGTCCCTGATTCGCCTGTGCAGACTGCACAGGCTTATCTGCCGTGGGATGACACTACACGGACATGCATTAACCCTTTGAGCGCTGGAACCAGATTCTGAAGGCCTTTGCAAACAGTTTGGATCCAGATGAGACGCCACAAAACGTGGCGTCTCATCAGGATCCAAACTGTTTGCTATTCTGATAGTATTCTTTGAAAAAATCAATGGAAATGCTAATTTTAGAAATTCAGCAGACTGATGACATTTTAGCAGACGACAAATTTCCCAGCATGCAAAGGGTTAAGCCCAGTTTTCCAAGAACGTGGCTCATTTCATGATTTCATGTTCTTGAATAAAGGGAGCCATACTTGAATCTTTCCCCACAGATCTCACAAGTGTGTCGGTAAGGGTTGTCTCCAGAGTGTTTGAACATGTGGTTCTCCAGGTAGTGTTTTCGGTAGAACGCTGCGGGACAGTGGGGGCACCTGAACTGCTTGTCTGCGTGGTGGATCTTGTGGGCCTGAAAGTGATACAGTTACAGTCATGAAAAATGAGCCTCTGTGAAAAGGGGGTTTAATGCATGTGCGTGAAGCGTCGTCCCAGATTAGCCTGTCCTCACAGTCCTCACAGGCTAATCAGCGGCGTCACTTTCCACTTTTATGATATTTTTCATTTAAAAAAGTCTCTTCTTAGCAAAGAATCTAGTTGAGGCAGAAAGTTTTGTCCCTGACTGCACAGGCTTATCTGGGAGAATGTTTTGGCATATGCATTAACCCTTTGCATGCTGGGAAATTTGTCGTCTGCTAAAATGTCGTCTGCTGATTTTCTAAAATTAGCATTTTCTTCGATGTTTTTTCAAAGAATACTATCAGAATAGCAAACAGTTTGGAACCTGATGAGACGCCACATTCTGTGGCGTCTCATCTGGATCCAAACTGTTTGCAAAGGCCTTCAAAATTCGGTTCCAGCACTGAAAGGGTTAAAAACCCTTTTCACAGAGAGAGAGAGAGGCTCAAATGTTCTCAATGTGGCCAAAACATAGAGCCTTTTTAAGCAGACTCGATTAAAATCCTGCAAATCATTAAATTTAGTATTAAAAAGATCTTTACCTGGATAAAGTTTTAGGCCAAACACAATTACACACCAATTAAAATGGTCAATTTAGTGAGTGATATTCATGTACACAACTGTAAAACCAATACCTTTGACTTATCTCATTGCAAAATAGTTCTTCAAAGCATAGTAAACTTACATTTTTTTTTTTTTAAATAATAACCATTTCAAAAGTAGTCTCAAAAGAGACACCTTGCAGAGCATTTGTGTCGTGTTCTAAGAAAACTGGGCATAATGCTTGTGCATAAATTGTCATCCCAGATTAGCCTGTGCAGTCCGCACAGGCTAATCAGGGACGACAATTTCCGCTTTTATGACTTTTTTTCGTTTAAATGATTTCTCTTCTTAGCAAAAATCCAATTTAGGCGGAAATTGTCATCCCTGATTAGCCTGTGCGGACTGCACAGGCTAATCTGGGATGACACTTTACGCACAAGCATTTTGCCCAGTTATCTCAGAACACGACACATTTCTGAGCAAGTTTTACGTAAAAACTTTTTTTCATTTATAAATAAAACGCAAAACTTGCCCTTAGACAGGCTCTCGTTGAGTACGCTTTCCCACACATGTCACACACGTAATTCAGCTTCCCAGAATGCATTTCTCTGTGATAACGTAACATCGCCAGACTTCCATATTTCCCACATGTCTCACACTTATACTGGTTAGCCCCTCTGATCTCTATGTTTTTGAGCTCCTTTCTCAATAGACTATTTACTTTATCACAATCTAGCTCAGACTTAGTCTTTGTCAGTATTATCCTTTTCTTAACCGATTTTATATCAGTTACTTTACATTTCACTTTTGATGACAAGTTTTTGACAGGTTTCTCTATTTCTGTATGCTGTAGCTGTTTCGTATATAGTAACACATTGTCAGCATCACCCAATTCCATTTCCCCTACATTTACCTTAAATTGATTCATTTTTGTTACTTCTTTATTTGAATCACCATTATCAGATGTACCAATTTGACAGTCACTAGGTAAATCACCCTGTACATTAACTTCTTTGTCATCATTATTAGAGCATTTATCCGGCAAAGTCAGTGTACAATCATTTCCAAATGTCCTACCTTTAGACGACGTAATTCTCCCAACTGATTCAGCACTGTGTTGACCTTTTTTGCAAGTAATACTAACTAAATCACTTAGAAATTTGTTATCAACAAACTTTTGTGTAAGTCGCCTATTTCGAACTGGACGACCAGAGTTTAATGTTTCAACTGCAGTTCCAGCTACAGCTTTGACTGGTTTCTTATGTAATGCAGGGTGTGTTTCTGAACCATTTTTCAAAACCTTGCCCCTGGGAGACTCTTTTTCACTAGGTTTGGTAACACTGTCTGAAAAAATAATGCAATAAATAATATGAATCACGCTATGGGAAACTGGGCTTAATGCATGTGCTTCAAGTGTTGTCCCGGATAAGTCTGTGCAGTTCGCATAGGCTAATCAGGAACGACACTTTCTGTCTAGACTGGAGTTTCGTGTAGAAGAGACTTTATTTAAACAAAAACTACAGAAATACGGAAAGTGTCGTCCCTGATTAGCCTGTACGGACTGCACAGGCTACTCTGGGACGACACTTTATGCACATGCATTAAGCCCCATTTTCCAAGAGCAAAGCTAATATAATATAAAAATAGGTTATTTTCAGAACATCTGCGAATATTTTGTGTCATTTAATGATATGAGGAAATACCTCAAATCTAGTGTACATAGTCTATATAATCATTCAGAATATTGAAAATATTTTTTTTCTGCCAAGAACTGAA
>VMBQ01007968.1:0-42015 GCA_007657795.1 Dreissena rostriformis
GAGAAAAAAATGAGAAGCTTAAAACAGTATCAAATGGTAAATTTTAAAGTAAATATTGGGTATATCAGCCTTTGAACTAAAACTATAGACAGAATGTATCAGAACATAAAATTAACATGCAGTTTTGTTTTAGAAAATGACAAAAAATAATGTCCATTCCAAGTTTGATGTCTAAATTCACATAATACATTTTTTATCATTATTGGTATAGTTCAAGCAAACAATATGACTTCTGCTCAAATCCCTTCATACAGTTATGAAATAATTACAAAGTTAATCATTGTAATTGATCCTTTATTTATATATACATTTCAGGTGTGTTAAATACTGGTGTAAACTTATTGACGTGCCATTACATAGATATCCCAAAAATTGTTATAGTATGTTGAAACGCCAGGAAGAAATCGGAAAGACAAATCTGGCTACTTTTGTTAATAATCTGTTATTCAATTATGGATTTATCTGTTTAAAGATCGCCTTAATTGTTGTAACACGCAAAAATGGTCAGGGAGTTTATTCGACTCGTCTCGATGTGAAACATATAGAATGTTTAAATCATTGCTTGACCCTGACAAATATATTTCGCTAAAATTCCATCCTACTATAGTAAAGCATTTGCAAAGTTAAGATGTTCCAACCACAAGTTTCTAATTAAAACTGGACGACATTTTGGTATAGAGCATGATCTAAGATATTGTAAACATTGTCTTAAATATAGAAAATACTTGTAAACGAATTTCATGTATTTTTATATTGTTCTTAATTTCACGAAGAACGTAACATTCCTCTTTTTTCTTGGTAAAGTGGAAACAAAGAAGACATCGACGATTTTATTAATCTGATGAAAACGAAAAAAGTCTGACATTGAAGAAAATTGCATTATTTATATATATCTGACGTGCGAAAAAAAAATCGATTTTGAGTTTTATACTTTTTCGAGTAGTTCAATGATTTCTGATTACAACGGTATGTCTACTTTGTTAATGCGTTCAATACTGATATTGATATGAACGTTTAAAATATGTTGTTAACGTTTTTGCAAAGCGACGCCGTAAAATTCTCCGCGACGTTTTTCTTTAATAACGTTATTCATAAAAGATTCGCTTCTTGGCACATCGACTACTGATTAAATGACTATATCTTATACGTTACAATCCATAACAGGTGATAACCATATGTAATCAATACACACACACACACACACACAAGTACCATTTTAACATAAAAACAAACAAAAGAGTTGCGAAATGTTCCAAATCAACTACACTATGAACTGATTTAACCGTATTTTCGATTTAATACTTTTCAAAGGTCAAAATCGACATTAAGTATGCTTTTTTATTCGCATTCCGCACAAAAGGTGTCTTCTCGAAGTAGGTCTTTCTTGCTGCACTCAAACCACTCGGCTGAAGAACCCGTGGAATCTCTTGAGATTCGAATCGAATGTCTTTATTTTTTAGAATTTTATTTCTGTCTCCTCCGAACAAGCCGCTGTTTTGACAGTGACGACACCTGGTTTGTCTTCCTCGAACCTGAAGTACTGGAATTTTCTGGAATGAGACAAGAATGCGTTTACTATTTACGATAAATCAATTGTTCAATTGCAGCGCTACGTTTTCTATAAATTAATATATGTCTCTATCAATCTTAAATCATTGATCTGTTTTGACATGTTAAATAATTACCTTTTGCCGATTACGGACTTGAAATTGTGTCCAAGGAACTCCTTCCAAGCGCGCCAGGACCACTGTTGATAAGATACAGCCATGTTACCTACGGAAGACCCTTCTTCTATTTCTGCAAGCTGTCCTCTGGTTTCACAATCATGGCGGCGGTACTTCATCTTGATGTGCGCGAAACCCGAGTCGACTAAACAACTTGCATGCCCTGTAAAATTGTACCACTCATTCTAGTTTTATATATTGAATACATTCAGTTATAAGTACATTCACACTATGTCAGGCAATAAAATATGTAATAAGCACGTGGTTCAAAACGCCTGCGACAAAAGCGTGCACGAGGAAAATGTGTTGCAGGGGAAAATTCAGTGTTAATCGAAGACGGATCGATAGATCGTTCACTGAATGCAATTTGTGTGCATATCGACAAAGATTTTTATTGTTAATATATATGAGACTCGCTCTGGGAAAACGGGGTCACATGCATGTGAGTAAATTGTCGTCCCAGATTAGCATGTGCAGGCCGCACATGCTTATCCGGGACGGCGTTTTCCACTTTTATGGTAAGTTTCGTTTAATCCAGTTTAGGCGGAAAAGGAATTCCTAGATTCGTCTGTGCGGACTCTACAGGCTAATCTGAGACGACACTTTACGCGCGTGCATTAAGCCCTGTTTTTTTCCAGAGAGAGGATCATATGTGTGTACGTTCGTCCGTCTGTCATGATTAAACTACTTCTTTTACGGACAGCTAAGTTAAAATCTGTTAGGATGACTATTTTCTGAGTAAATTTAAAGTTCGTTTTAGCAACTATGATAAACATCACATAACCATCTTAATTACGTACACTTTAGTCTCTTAAGTAACCATCTGAGTAAAAAATAAGGATATTTAAGTAAGTACTCGACGTTCGTACCACGCACTCGTACGGTAAAATATATTCGTACACAGCGCTTTTGAACATACACAATTAAATGAACGAACTAGTTTCCATAGAAAAAATATGTCAGTTAAAAAGCATTGACGTATAATATGAGACTCGTTCTAGAAACATTGGGCTTAATTGATGAACGTTAAGTGTCGTCCCATATTAGCGTGTGCAGTCCGCACAGGCTTATCAGGGACAACACTTTTCGGTTTTATTGAATTTTTCGTTAACAATTTCTAAACAATAAATTGATAATAGACAGGACGATCCTACATAGAGTGGCTTTACTGAGTAAAATGACTTTGGATGGCCGAAAAAGGTAGGTTTTACATCCGACTCATTAAAAGAATTAACTGCATCGGAAAACAAAGTAACTCCATAATAAAGCAAAACGACAAATATACTATTAAAACCGTGTAGTATTTTTATATGAATTAATAAATAAGTAAAATCCTCAAACTTCCATAGTGTTACATGATCAAATAAATCACGCACCTGGACAAATATCTGCAGGCATGGATGGAGCATTCGTCGTTTTCCGTTTCATAATTTGACATTACCCAGTCTAGTTAAGAAATAACTGAATCCGGTCCATGAGCCTGGCTGCCGTCCTGTCCTATGGTCTGGTCCTCATCAACCAGAAAATTGATCTGTTTCCTTTGGCCATCTATCCGTACTCCAAATATATGGATCTTCCGCAAGCTGTAGAAGTACAGCGGTCCCATCTGGCGTGCATGGTGGGGCAAAGTCACACTTTGACTGAAGTCAAAGGTGAAGTGGATTTTTTTTTCTTCCGAACTCTTACGCAGGCATTCGTTGTACACTTCCCTTTCCTGTAATGGTATGGACAATACATATTACTGTTAAAATAAAGTGTCTTTCAAACTACCTTACTCGATCGAAAAGGACGTAACTCTAGCTTGTTACAAGCTGGGGTTATGTCATTTCTGACCGACACTGCAAAATATAGTCTTTTTTATTTACTATTAAATTTAGATTGTTCGCAATTATGACTAGACAAAAAACAATACGCATTCGCTCGCTTCTTTAACGTCTTTCTCAAACGAGATTTATGATAGTTACGCGCGGTGACTGAGAAATCCAGATTTCCATTTTGAAATTGATTTTTTCAAAACGTTTATATCGTCATAGACTGCAATTGTAATGAATAGTAAAGAGTTAATTTATTTAGTTAACACATTATGTTTAAAGAAGGAGTTGCTCATAATGAGCATTTCTTTCTTTTGTTACAATGTTTTCTACTCTATTACAAAATGTTGTGTGTTTATTTCTAGAAGCAATGCATTGTTTTGTATGCTCATGTTTTCAATTTCAACCAGTACAAAGATGGCATAGTGATAAAGGTTTGAAGCAGTTAGTTTTTCAGGATATAAATTACTGATATTTCAAGATGATCATTGTGTTGATGTCGTGATTGGTCCGTTTTAAAAATCATAGAAAGCAGGTCTGTTTTCACGATAAGCGAAAACAATTTATTAAATTTTATTTACCAAATGCGCTTGTAGAATATGCGTTTACAATGCGTCGACTGCCAACAGCTTCTCCTCTTCCGTTATTGCATCAATAACGCCATGGCGCATTTTCTCGCACCTTGCGCATACGTCGTCTCTGGGTGAGGCGATGCGCACATGTGGCAAACAAGTACGCCACACATCTTTGAAGGCCGTCAGTCGAAGAGCACGCACCTGTTGATTTGTGATTGTTGTAGAATATTCTTCGTGCAGGGCCAATTTGGTTGTTTCCGCAGACAGGAAAACAAGAGGGATATTGGCAATGCCTCGCGGAGCAGCAGGCTTAGGAATACCCCTTTCATAAGACGTATTATGTTTAAATCGAACGACGCGCAGAACATCGTCATATGAAATGGCATGAGCGGATTTTCTTCCAGTATTGCCGTGGACTCTCGGCACAACACCCTTTTTTACGAACATGTTTTTGGAGAGCCTTTAGTTTGTCTACAGAAAGACAATACAATAGTAAGAATGTCTGTCGGCATATTACCATCCCATTTACCCGAAATGTTGGCCGAATCCTTTGTCGCTTTTCACCCTTGGAATTCCTCTCGGTGTCTGGTACCTTAAGAAGTGCCATTATACTCAACTCCTTTTCTTGAGTTTCTTACACCTGTACATCAAGCATATGGGAGAGGACTTCCTCATAGCTGAATTTTGTATAACAACGTAATTGACAGCCGCATCCATTTCTAATAAAATCTCTCGCACTTTATTCTTCATTAAGGGTTTCATACTCTACATGGCTTCTTCATTCAGCAGAATCCTGGTCTACAGAGGATAGGTACGACCTAGCACGACCCCCAATGACAACTTCACACTCCTCTTCTAAAGGAAAGTCAGACTTTTCATCCCTGTCTTCGAATGTTTCTTCAAGTATTTCTTGGGCATTTGCGGGCGTCCTTCCAAAGTGACCCGAGAGTAGCGATTCCAGTTTCTGCGAAAGCAAAATGTAAAATATTGTGTATGGTGAACATTTGACGGTGAACAATTCTGTTTCAACGCGGTTTGCAATGAATAGACGAAAAAAAAGACTTTGTCACCGTGGAGTATCGAACCACGATCTTCGTCACTGTGGATTATCGAACCACGATGTTCGTTATACCATAATACGCGATATCTAAGTACTGCGCGCCTACCGACTGCGCTATGAACACATTCCAAAGTAAGCAGTATATTTAAGATTTATAACTTGTCTTGTTAGTCCGATCTTATTCAACTTGAATATACGTAGATCTCTAATTTTGAACAACATCCAACAACAGGCTAAAAGAGCTTAGCTATACCGAATTAAAAATATATTGTAATAATCGATATATAAAAACACGAAAAAAATAAATCGTTTTTGATTGACTGCGTTTCCAACCTAATTTTTTTTTTGAAAAACAAAAACAAAAAAACAAATACTGTGTNAATATATATAGGATCTGACATGAGTTGTCATATTATACCATATTTTATTAAACGAGTTCAGGAATTTTGTTAGTAAGCGAGCCTTTGGCGAGCCTACTAACGAATTTCCTGGACGAGTTTTATAAAATATGGTATGATATGACAACGAGTGTCAGATCTTTTTTTATCACATGCTTTTAAATGAGAAAATTAAAAAAATATTTACGCAAACACAATGATAAATCCCGAATGTTGTTTACATTTCATGACGTCATTTGACGTTGCAACGTCATTTCAGCAAAATAACAAAATGCGATTGGTCAATAAACGAAAACTAAGCCAATGAAAAGGCTTAAAAAGTATATTACACATGTGTAATATAAAAATATATGTTGTGGTTATATTACATGGGAAACAGGATATGGCATGTGATAAATAGAGGATATTTGTTCATGTGAGTGTAAGATCGTTTGTTATTTCACGAGTGATCATAGAAAATAAATTTTCACGAGTGGCGCAGCCACGAGTGAAAATATTATTTTTCTGTGATCACGAGTTCTTTTAACTGCTGTTATTTCACTGCAGAAATGGCATATTTCATCATTAGGTATAAACGAACTATATATATGTATATACTCATACAAAGTTTCAATGAAATCGGCCTTAGCACTTCTGAGTTATGGCTCCGAACGGAAGGATGGTCGGACGGACGGAGGGACAGACTAGCTACAACAATATCCCTCAACCTACGGCGGAGGATAGCAATCAATACAAAAGTGCTAGTTTTGGTATGAAAGCACATAATTAAAATTATGAAAGCATCGATTCAAAACTTATGACACCTCAAGCGTTTCAGGTAAGAAGCTTAATTAGTTTTAAAACAATACAATACTAATACATAATGTACATGCATATTTTTGAATCATTACTAATTGCACATTGACTATATAGTATATAAACTAGTATATAAACTAACGATTTACGAGCATGAAGCAATCTGAAGTGCGAAACTAGAACTTAAACTTAACTAAAATGAACCTCGCTCTGTGCATTTTTTTTTTAAATGCATGATCCCTCAACCTACGGACTGCACAGGCTCATCTGGGACGACACTTAACGCATATTTATCTAACCCCTTTTTATCAGAGCGCGTATCAAATGTAATGATTCACAATACTACTCTATATCCGCGAACGCTTCATTTACGTTAACGGAAACGTATGACCTAACGTCACGTAAGTTCAGACGTTGGAAACAATGTGCCGTTCATCTCTCAGTGTATGGTAAGTATATGGATGGTATGATGACTTACGAGGTGGTTATTAAACATGCGTTTGTCACCAGCACAGCGACAAGTGTTTGACAAGCGCTCATGAACAATTTTACGTTCAGTTGCTCAAACGGACTAACGCTGTAACGTCAGGTATGTTACGTGTAGTATTTTACGTTAGCGTGTAGATACATCTAGAAAATGAGAAACAAAGTTAGACACTATCATCGGCAGAGCAAAAGCTTGTTTTAGCGGTTGAAACGAAAAATAAAATGTCAAAGATGTATTATTTAATAAGTTACTAAAAGTATGTGTACATAGTAATAGCTATATACAACGTATTTGATACTTTGTATGTTATTAACGAGTAAGAAAACCTTTATGTATCGTCTCCGAAACTACTACTCAAAAGAAAGGATTGTATCTAAAGTTAACGAAACACTGTGACACATTTTGACGGCTTTATTGAAAGAAGTATATAGTAAAATGTAAAATCAGCAAAAGTGTTAAAAACGCTTGTGTTCTTTCCATGTTTCATCGACATTAAACACATTTTTTAAATATCTTAAACTACACGCACATCTAGTTTTTGTTATAGCATTGTTAAACGCCCCTGAAATCCTGAAAATTGTGATAATACATTTAATATGCATGACATAGTCATAGTTCTTAAACATACAGGCTTTTCAATATAACATTTAATCATACTGATAACTTAGAGAAACATTTATTTAGCGACTTTCGCATCATGTTTTTACTGCTTAACCAAAGATGACTCACCTGTATAGAAGACATAACAATTTCAGAGAAAAAACGTGATGTGACGCATGAACAATTAAAATAAAGTAATTAATGGTATTCACCAAACGTTTCGGAATCATTGTATTCAGCGTTATTCAACGTATTTAACGATATAGTCAAATACTAGAACATTCGATTCTTACCAAAACACTTATATATGCTAATTGGAGATGTAAGTTATAATCAATACATTTTTTTCTGTATAAGGTCGACTATCAACGTCTCAAAAAGTCAACTTTTAACCTCTGGTACGTAATAAATAAACATTTCGGGGCAATTAATACATGACTCAACACATTTCTTGGCAAATAAAATATATCTGTACATCGTTAAAACAATTGATATAAGACCACTGAATGACATTAACAACATTTTCTAAAAAATATAGAGAATAACAGGTTACTTCCTGATTTATTTTATTCGTGCCTTGCCTGATATATTAGAAAACGATCAGGCGGTTACATGTTTTTCTGTTTATTATATCTCTACGTCCACATTATAAACGTAATAATGGGGAAAATGTGTAGGACGCAGCATTTTTAGCGGAAATGAATAGGATTATTGACGTTTGACGTGTTAGTTATGTCATCATGAGCACTTGCGCTTAATATTTGTAAAAAATGTTTTTGCTGTTGTTTTTTTTGTATGTTAAATATATTAATCTTGTTATTAAATTGTTTGTTTTGTTGAATCTGATTCTATTTTAATAAAAAATAATGACTTTATGGTTCACTCCGAGTTAATTGACCTACCTCCAAACATCTCATGCAGCGTTTTATCAGGCAGATATCAATGTGGCGGTATGATAAAATGTATGCATGAAACAGAACAACACATGATACACATTACAATATTACACTTGGGGCGTTTTTTTCATTACAATTGGTTAAAAATTAATTTTCGTTTTCAAATGTTGACGTCACAATCTTGAGCATTGTACCAGTTATGAATAACTGGGTAACGACCTACGGCGTTCACATTAATTACAAGTCAGGGTCCGCACTGTTTTACCTCATTCTTATACTTTCCTAAAGAAATTTAACGCATTTGCGTCATTTAGTTATTTCCACCAACTGTAAATCAACAAGAATGATAAGGAAATAAAATTAGATTGTAAAGCCTGATATCGTTGAAATTTGCATGCAGACCACAATAAGACTTGAAGCGATGATGGTTCACACGGTTTGAAATGAATACCTCGTAGCACAATATGGTTTGAAGGTGAGGCCGCGACGTTTCAAGTTCGGTGCCCACTCAGACTTTTTTTTCCAAACAAAACTATGAATGTTCGTTGATGAAACTTTAACATGGTTAAATGTACTAGGTGCACTCTAGTTCAACATAAAAATGACGGTCCATGGAATAACTCTTCTTCGAAATTTTGGTATTCAAATGTTCTTTTCTTATCCCAGTCATTAATATTGCCACTCCGAAAAACGGCGATGTGTGTGTAATAATATACATGTATAACTCAATGTTTAATATTTTCATGTATCGTGTAGGCATGTCTCATAAAAAGAGGTATGTTGTCTAGTTTACTTTTCAAAACCATGAAAACACGGCTCCGATTTGCCGACTGTTACTTACAAAACCTTGAAAGCAAATATCTGATTGACCGAATAAAAGATTGTCCTAAGTTAAACTACAACATGGTCAAATGATATCCGTATAATTTATATGAGGATTTGAATTTGCAGCAGTGTGTTTGCTCTGGCATACTAGACCTTGAACTGATAATAGACCCGTCTCGCACATTGAGGAATGTTTGGGACTTTGTATGTATGGAAGTGACATACCTAAACTTTGTTTGCCAACTTGTTGCACAATGGCGGTTGGGTATTTTTTAAGGTCAAGGTAATATTTCAAAGTCAAATTTAACTTTTTCAAACATTAAAGGATTTCGAAATAGCTAGCCACTTGTGTAAATTTGTATCAAACGATGTGTTGGACACAAAACCCGATAGCTATCGTTAAAGGGACTGTAAACCGCGAATGACGAAAAAAGAAAAGTTCGAAAATACCGTATTTTTTACAATTATTAGTTTTTATTGATTAAAATATCACGACTGGTATATTACATTACTTGAAAAAAGTTCATATTTTCAGTATATTCGGTTATACAATTTCGCGATGTGAAATCAAAAGTACATCGCGAAAATAGGTGACATAACGATATACACACTATAAATAACGCAAGAAGATTGATCATTTTATATATAAAATATATACAATTCACTACGCATGCACAATTTGCATTCCTGGGTTAACCACGTGACGATGATGATCAATCTACTTGCGTTATGAATAGTTAACTGGTAGTTACCTGGTATACATACCCAGTAAAAAAAAAAAAAAATCATTTTTTTTTCAAGTAATGTTATATACCAGTCGTGATATTTTAATCAATCTAAACTAATAATTGTAAAAAAATACGGTATTTTAGAACTTTTCTTATTTCGTCATTCATGGTTAACAGTCCCTTTAAGCTCAAGGTCGTATTTCAAGGTTAAATATTAACAAAGCAATTGATGTTAAAATATGTATTGTTCGAGCTATGTTTTTCTCATGTATTAAAAGAATTTTAGCATACCTTTCACAAAGGTTGTCTTATGTCAAACGGCGTGTAAAACACAACAACCAGAAAGCTACCTTTAAGGTCAATGTCATCCTTCAATATAAAATACCGAACAATAGAATTAATTGTTAAACTAGTGTTGTTAGAGCTATATTGACCTTATGTATTTATGAATTTTAAAATTACTTGGCACACATGTTACCCTATATCAGACTATGTGTTATCTACAATAACTAGATATTTGTCTTCAAAGCCAATGCCATACTGAAAGGTTTAAAATAAAGAAAAGAGAGCATTTAAAATACGGCTTTTCCATGTTGTGTTTGCATTATTCAATGAATGATATTGAAATAACGTGACTCAATGTGTTGCCACTAATAAAAGTGTTCATAGAGAAAAAATGCCAAGATGGCTCCCTTTTAAGACTTATCATCAAAGGTCAAACTAGAGCAGCTTATAACTGACATACTATTTATGCCTCTCTGAACTCTACACCTCTAATGTATTGAAGGATTTAGAAATTTACTGCCACACATCCTTACCTTTACGGGACTGTTTTTTACACATAACCATATGGTTAAATTTAACCCTTTGAGCGCTGGAACCGGATTTTGAAGGCCTTTGCAAACAGTTTGGATCCAGATGAGACGCCACAGAACGTGGCGTCTCATCCGGATCCAAACTGTTTGCTATTCTGATAGTATTCTTTGAAAAAAAAATCAAAGAAAATGCTAATTTTAGAAATTTAGCAGACAACATTTTATCAGACGACAAATTTCCCAGCAAGCAAAGGGTTAAGACCAAGGTCATACTTTGAGGTCAATATTGAAACAGAACATCTTAATTGTTTACTAAGTGCATGTTGCCCAAATACCTAACTTTTCCAATAAGGGATGAATATTTAAACAACCCGGCTTCAATCTTAAGTAAATCTAGATGGTGTCTCACAGAAGAGTCATCGTTTGGCAATCGCAATGAAAAAACGTCACACTGTCAGGTGAACGATCAAACAATAGATCCTCTTTTGCTTAAATACTACGTGTAGTAAGAATTTCGAAATAACTTGCTACTGGTGCTAAATATATATCAGGTCAGGAATTGAGCAAAATTATTCAATCGCAACATTAAACGTCAAAGTAATTGTTTTATGTCTAACGTCCATGTCAATTCACGTTGTAATTTATACCTTCATGCGTGAACTGATACTAATTGTCACCAGATAATGATATCATACAATATGTTATACACATTTACAGTGCTTATAAGTTACAGGCACATGTCAACGTCAAAATCCTATGTAAAAGGTCATACATATATGTGTACATGAATTAATTGATGCTACTCTATTTGCATTTGAAGCCCATTTGATTCTTATTTATGCATTTAAAGGGACTGTCCACTAGATAAAGCGTCGCGCGACGCGAAACGATATTTTGGGAACCTACGAGGATTGCTTATATAGGTAAAAAATACATCCGCAGTAAACATGAGCGTCCGTGGTCGAGTGGTCCAAACAGGTAGCATTTTACTCTAGGACTTCAGGAATCCGGGGGTCAGTGGTTCGAGCCCTGTTGAGGGTTACTTTTTTTTCCTTTTTTTAAATTGTTTTCTTGTTTTTTACTGGAGATTTTTAGTTCAAATGTTTAAATTTATCAATATAAAGCATTTAAAGCATTTAATGACAAGCTTCAATACATGCAAAATCTAGTGGACAGTCCCTTTAATATATGATTTTGTTTCAAAGCAGTATGTTGGTTATTGATGACATTCAGTTTATTTTCAAGTGTATTCCCTATAAGTGACGATTCTAAGAATACAATGATATTATAAAAAACAACTGAACTTCAATTCGACCCTGTTAACACGTATTGGCTGCTTTTGTTGCTAAATTCAATGGGAGGCAGTATGTCCTATACGTTTGGGTAAACGTGGATGAAAATGACGACTTTCTCCTGGATAAGGCTTGTTGTCATTTGTTTAAGCGTAAGAAGCACCATTACTTTTTAATGTTTATGTTCAGTTCTGGTGCAGATGCGCATTCCAATAAAACCTTACGGGCATGCAAGTCTGGTACGGCCGAATAATTCACAAATTTGAGTTATACTATTTTAGAGTGTACACGTTTTCATGTTTCTCTCAAGAAGAGGAAATGTATGTTGTTGACATCCAAAGATAGGCTAATGCTACTAGTATTATATATATAATGTAAACGTTATTTACAAGCACTCAACGGGCAATAACTTAAGTGCACATAGTACCCTATGGGGTACATTGTATTATGAATCTTATTCATTATATTATGACGGCAAATACATTCCAAATTAGGTACCCCACTTAAATGTTATGCAACTGAAAAAAAGCAAAAACACCAACTGTGCAGCTAACATACACATATATAGTACCTTTCGGACACAAATAAATCAAAACATGTCCCATAAACTGATATGGGTATGTTGGAAGCAAACTGATATGGGTATGTTGGAAGCAAACTAAAGGCTTAGGTAACAAGTGACTTAAAGGTCAATTTGTGCTTTTTAAAGACGGAGGGCAATTAGTCATGTGCAAATGGTGCAATATGACTTGTTATCCGTCCTATCTAAGATTTAATGGTTATACACATAAAAAGAAATAGAGTTTCTATAAAACCTCACGCCCCAGTACTGACGCTTTGTGGACGGCGGATACATGTTTGAAGGTACCCTTTTTTAAATTTACGTAACCAACAAAATAACGAAAATATACCTGCACAATACTTGGTAAACATTACTGCCACAAAAACGCAACAGCATGTGTTCCACAAATTACCCACGAGTGCGGCAGCATAAGCTTCCTTTTAGTTGTTTTCGGCTTTAAGGTCAAGTTGGACTTTTAATTTTGCTTAAATGGGTAGTTGCTCAAGTAAGCATGGTTGTACAATAAGTGAATGCGGAAATATAAAAAAAAAACAGCCAGAACAACAATGGACAAGTAAAATCATCAACAAAAACCACGTCCATTCGACATTAAGCATTTATATTGTAGCCAATATGTTAATGCTATGCCTCAAAATCTGACAGCTAGAACAGATTTTGAATTTATTTGATATACCACTTTGTCATCAACCACTACCGACAAGCGGATAGAGAATTCCTAAACAACACAGGGCGCCGCCATTGAAAAGAAGTAATATGTTTATCCGCGCGGTTGTTTCTAAAAGATTGAGGCATTTTGACTGCTGAATTATGTCGTTCAAGGTTGGAAATCTACAAACTTGGCAATAAGTTAATATAATCAGCGAGTCACAACCTCGTTGAATTGGATTTTTATCATTATTTCAATTATGTGCAAGGATTTGAAGTTATTCGCGTATTTTAATAATTTTAATCGCGTATTTCCTTGTTTGACTTACGAATTAAAAATAAAATTACCATTTGATAGTTTATAAAATAAGAGCACTGATAGATTCATGCATTGTAGGACTCAACGATATTACTCTTTGGGCACATATAATTGTACGCATATACACATATACTACATCGCATGTATTGGACTCCAGTTCAGGTAGGTCGAAGTTACTGTTAATAAACATATTTTGTGAAATTGTCAGAGGCTATTATAATTTGTGTCGTGTTCTGAGAAAACTGTGCAAAATGCTTGTGCGTAAATTGTCATCCCAGATTAGCCTGTGTAGTCCGCACAGGCTAATTAGGAACGACAATTTCCGCTTTTATGGAATATTTCGTTTAAATGATGTCTCTTCTTAGCGAAAATCTTGTTAAGGCGGAAAGTGTCGTCCCTGATTAGCCTGTGCGGACTGCACAGGCTAATCTGGGATGACACTTAACGCACATGCATTTTGTCTAGTTTTCTCAGAACACGACACATATACTAATCAAATTATTGTGAACAAAATCAAGGACGGCGACAAGTTCAGTTTCATGCGGTCTCCAAAGTTGCAAAACAAAAAATCACCAGTTATAACTACATTTGTTAAGTACTATATTCAAACAATCTGATTCTTGCAATGCCGAAGTTAAGTTTCGTAAACATATGCGCAAATGTACTGTCAATACATATTAATGTTTACAATTATTATTAATTTTATTTCGATTATTATTGAGGTAATGGATGTGAACATTGTATGCATGTACGTCTGTATACATTCGTCAACCAGGGGTGATCCTTTAATTCAGCAAAAATAGCTGTCCTATTTATACATAATCATCACATTCTGAGCTATGTTTAGTGAAATATAATTGTTATCAATAAAAGGTTTTGCCTGCTTATATATGTCCATCTCCATCTATAGTCGAGTACAAGCAGATGGAAGTCGAAGGAACATTATATAATACTCCATAACATTTGCCGACTCACTATAAAAATCAAATATAATCGACCATCAAGAAAATGTTAACAATATATTTAATATGTACACATTTGTATACTGATATTAATATGAGACAATATTTCATAATTTACCTTTCATTTTATGATCTAACTCACTAAACAACTGATAAAATAGCATAACAATAAGTATTTTATAATATAATTTGTAATGCTGACGTGGATGAAGTTGCATTCTTTTTGAATGGATAATTATATGCATGGTAACACCAGTCAATGTATAAATATAAAAACAAGTTCATGGTCTTCAAGTGGCATAGTAATAAATCTTTGATTGTCTGACGGATGCCTGTTCGTATTGACACTGTTTTGAAGTTATATGCTGTTGCATTGCATTTTTTTTATATGTATCGGAAACAAGTTGGAGAATGGAATTGACATTTTGAAGAAAAAAAAAACATAAAATCGTAAAAAATGACAGTATTGTTTTTTAATTCTTATTTATATGCTGACTAAATAATTTCTTGTCATTTACACTTTATCAAGATCAAATGGATGACAGTAGACCTGCCAAAAGTTGGCATTGCCTTTTTGCTTTCGGTGAAATGGACGTAAAATAATTCGCAAATAAAATTTATTTCAGCAAAGTGTCTGTTTAATTTCAGAACGCTAATTAGACTTTAATGCCAGTCGCCGAAAATTATATTTAAGAAGATTTGAATAATATGGCTATTATGATTAATACGAAACGAATAAAACCTGAACACGTCAGGAGGATTTTGAAAATGGAAGTTTGTCTTGACAAAGTTTTATAATGGTGTAAAATCAATATAGTTTTTGTTTGTATGTAGAAGATGACTGGTGAAAAACAAGAGCAACACAATGATGCAGGGTAGATCATTTGAGTCGTGTTCTGAGAAAACTGGTCAAAATGCTTGTGCGTAAATTGTCATCCCAGATTAGCCTGTGCAGTCCGCACAGGCTAATCAGGGACGAACATTTCCGCTTTTATGGAATTTTTTGTTTAAATGATGTCTCTTCTTAGCGAAAATCTTGTTTAGGCGGAAAGTGCCGTCCCTGATTAGCCTGTGCGGACTGCACAGGCTAATCTGGGATGACACTTTACGCACATGCATTTTGTCTAGTTTTCTCAGAACACGACACATATACTAATCAAATTATTGTGAACAAAATCAAGGACGGCGACAAGTTCAGTTTCATGCGGTCTCCAAAGTTGCAAAACAAAAAATCACCAGTTATAACTACAATTGTTAAGTACTATATTCAAACAATCTGATTCTTGCAATGCCGAAGTTAAGTTTCGTAAAGATATGCGCAAATGTACTGTCAATACATATTAATGTCTACAATTATTATTAATTTTATTTCGATTATTATTGAGGTAATGGATGTGAACATTGCATGCATGTATGTCTGTATACATTCGTCAGCCAGGGGTGATCCTTTAATTCAGCGAAAATAGCTGTCCTATTTATACATAATCATCACATTCTGAGCTATGTTTAGTGAAATATAATTGTTATCAACAAAAGGTTTTGCTTGCTTATATATGTCCATCTCCATCTATAGTTGAGTGCAAGCAGATGAAAGTCGAAGGAACATTATATAATACTCCATAACATTTGCCGACTCACTATAAAAATCAAATATAATCGACCGTCAAGAAAATGTGAACAATATATTTTCTGTTCTGTTCTGTATACTGGTATTAATATGAGACAATGTTTCATAATTTACCTTTCATTTTATCATTTAACTAACTAAACAACTGATAAAATAGCATAACGCTAAGTATTTTATAATATAATTTGTAATGCTGACGTGGTTGAAGTTGCATTCTGTTTGAAGGGATTTTTATATGCATGGCAACACCAGTCAATGTATAAATTTAAAAACAAGTTCATGGTCTTCAAGTGGCATAGTAATAAATCTTTGATTGTCTGACGGATGCCTGTTTGTATTGACACTGTTTTGATGTTATATGCTGTTGCATTGCATTATTTTATATATGTATAGGAAACAAGTTGGAGAATGAAATTGACATTTTGAAGAAAAAAAACACATAAAATCGTAAATAATGACAGTATTGTTTTTTTAATTCTTATTGATATGCTGACTAAATAATTTCTTGTCATTTACACTTTATCAAGATCAAATGGATGACAGTAGACCTGCCAAAAGTTGGCATTTCCTTTTTGCTTTCGGTGGAATGGACGTAAAATAATTCGCAAATAAAATTTATTTCAGCAAAGTGTCTGTTTTATTTCAGAACGCTAATAAGACTTTAATGCCAGTCATCGAAAATTATATTTAAGGAGATATGAATTATATGGCTTTAATGATTAATACGAAACGAATAAAACCTGAACACGTCAGGAGGATTTTGAAAATGGAAGTTTGTCTTGACAAAGTTTTATAATGGTGTAAAATCAATATAGTTTTTGTTTGTATAAAGAAGATGACTGGTGAAAAACAAGAGCAACACAATGATGCAGGTTAGATAATTTGAGTCGTGTTCTGAGAAAACTGGGCAAAATGCTTGTGCGTAAATTGTAAACCCAGATTAGCCTGTGCAGTCCGCACAGGCTAATAAGGGACGACAATTTCCGCTTTAATGGAATTTTTCGTTCAAATGATGTCTCTTCTTAGCGAAAATCCAGTTTAGGCGGAAAGTGTCGTCCCGGATTAGCCTATGCGGACTGCACAGGCTAATCTGGGATGACACATTACGCACATGCATTTTGCCCAGTTTTCTCAGAACACGCCACATTTTATCAAGTCAAATGTATGAAGATTGCTTTTTGCTCGCATTAAAAAGCGTGATTCCGCTTCCATTATGGCAACAATTTGTGTCGTGTTCTGAGAAAACTGGGCAAATGCTTGTGCGTAAATTGTCGTCCCAAATTAGCCTGTGCAGTCCGCACAGGCTAATCAGGGACGACAATTTCCGCTTTTATGTTTTTTTTCGTTTAAATAATGTCTCTTCTTTGCGAAAATCCAGTTAAGGCGGAAAGTGTCGTCCCGGATAAGCCTGTGCGGACTGCACAGGTTAATCTGGGGTGACACTTTACGCACAAGCATTATGCCCAGTTTTCTTAGAACACGACACATTTAAACATCATTAAACCAGTATGTAGATTGTTTTGTCTTCTTCAGGATGATTAAATATTAGGAGGAAATATAAACGTTTTATCTATCTCATTATACGCAAACAAGAAACCGACATAGTTATGATATGATGATTGTCTTTTATTGCTTATCAGTATTTTTGATTATTTTTAATGAGTTGTCTTCATCCTGTTATATTATAAATGATGCGCTACACTTTTTGAGTCCCCTGTTGTGGATTAAACGACAATTTGTTCACTTTTCTCACAACTGCCACGTGCCATACCGAAAAATACTTCAAATACGTCTTTGGTTGTAATCATATTTCTAATATCGTTGGTACTATTTATTAAGTTTGGACGTATATATGAACAGGAATTTACATGACTTATTTTTTCTGCTTCAGGTACAGCTAATTTATTGTAAGGATCCCTACTTATTTTAAACTTGCAGCCGTCTTCAGTATTGTTTGCTTAATGTCTATACTGCGATGTGTTGAAATTAATTATATCACGTACGTACATGTAATACATAAAATTACCATTATTTAATGAGCCTTCATTCTACATTTTATAGAGAAGACCCCATAAATAGCTGAAGACACTTATTTGAACAATTAATTAAAGTACTGACAATTATGACGGGCAGTCATGAAATATCAAAAGCGATTTTTTAAAGTTAAGAAGCCACACCTAGTGAACACAAACATGTATTGTTTGTATACATTCCTGCATGTAGTACACACAGTGTATTATCTGCTGCAGAATACATACTTAACCCATTTATGCCTAGTGGACTCTTCCATCCTTCTAAATTGGATCAATTTATTTCCAAAATTAGGGATGTCTAGTATATTTATTTTTATATTTAGAATATTTCTTACATAAATTCCTTTAAGCAAACAGCGCAGACCCTGATGAGAGGCCGCATAATTCGGCGTCCCATCTGGGTCTACGCTGTTTTCCAAGGCCTTTTTTTTCTAGACGTTAGGCATAAATGGGTTAAGTCTCACATAATAAACTTGCCATATCAAAGAAACGCCTATATTCATAAACGGAGCGTTTCACTAAACAAGTAAACAAGTTGGATGAATATTTTAAGCAAAATTATTATTGGTATTTTTCTCCAAACTGAGAGGAGTAACCACATATCCATATATGATGTATGTTACACAGTACATAAATGTTAGCTGCAAAGTCCTTTCATTTTACGTTCCCAACGAAAAAAAGTTATTAAAAACTTAAGTTTAACACCTCATTTATCTGTCCGAAATACTGTCAACGTGTTGTTGTTCTTTGTTAAAATGATGCACAATAGTTCTCGGTTGTAATCACATTTAAGAGAATGCTGGGGTACTTGTTTATATTTGGTCGTCCTTTCGACGAATTTTATCTCGGCTGTTTAAGAGGCCAAGTTACAAGTATTATATACAAATGTGTCGTGTTCTGAGAAAACTGGGCATAATAGTTGTGCGTAAATTTTCATCCCAGATTAGCCTGTGAGGTCCGCACAGGCTAATCAGGGACGACAATTTCCGCTTTTATGGAATTTTTCGTTTAAATGATGTCTCTTCTTAGCGAAAATCTAGTTAAGGCGGAAAGTGTCGTCCCTAATTAGCCTGTGCGGACTGCACAGGCTAATCTGGGACGGCACTTTACGCACATGCATTATGCCCAGTTTTGTCAGAACGCGACACAAATAGTAACAGCAAAATAAAGCGATAACACTGACCACACGTTTTAACGTGTTGCACGAACATAACACGTATTGCACGGTATTGTCGCATCGAGCGACGCTTAATCGTTTCTGGAATAATAAATTAACTTGCGTACAGATGTGCGCTATGAAAGTCATTCATCTAATGATATATTAAAGGGACGGGTTCACAGTTTGTCAAAATGCGAATTTTCATGTTTTTGTCACGGATTCAAAAAGTAAACGAGCAATCTACATTGTACATCCGTGAGCGAAATAACACTTATGACGAAGACTTATACTAAAAATAAACATTCATTTACGAATAATCATCGTTAGAAAAAGAGAAAATTATTAAGCGTTTCAAACGCGAAACGATTGAATAATTTGGAGAGTTCTGTTGTTATCGTTATATTTTGTGACCATACGTGGATTGCTTATATAAAGTATAAAATACATTTTTTATGATACAAGTCCCTTTAAGATGATAGTTTTGCCACTTTGCCAAAAGCAGGCCGTAAACTACTGTGTCAAACACCAGACGTAATATGATGATAATATATCTTGTGATAACTTATGACATTTTTCAAATAACAAAGCAGCCCACTACTGTTGATACTGTAAATTCTACTACATGCTTCTGCTTGTTATGTTTTCCATATGCGCCTCGCTCTGTAACAACGATGTTTAATGCATGTGCGTAGTGTCTTCCCAGATTAGCCTGTGCGGTCAGGATAATCAGGGAGGACACTTTCCTCTAATATTAATAGGAAGTCTTTCCTAAACAAAATCCAGTGTAAGCGGACTGCACACGCTTATCTCGGACAACACGTTACGCAGAGCGTCACAAAGCGCGGCTATTGTTTTTTTAGATCTATTAACACAACGTATAATCACTCAAACTTTTAGACATTAAGGTCACTCTAATCACACTATTGGCTGATAGTTGACAATCACAATGACCGCCATACAACATTGCAATGATCGTGCGCTGGCTGTGTTGATTTTCGTATCCAATACATATGTCAATTATGATGACTTAATGGCTGTTGTACTGTTACTCATTAGCTTTTATTTCGTTATTTATATCTATTCTCTAATGGACACCCATAAACGTAATAGTTTATTTTCGTCTCCTCTATTAACCTCTCAATGTGTGCATTAAGCAATGACCGTTGACATATATAAATACGGCATAAACATGTACAACAACTCAGACTAATTAGAGAAAAATATTCCGAAATACGTCTTAATACAAGTATCTTAATTAAGTTAGTGAAAGACTTAAAGAACTTTTATATATTAAATGCTTAAAATATGGGAAGAATTTCAGCAGAAAAGAAAGAACCTAAACGTAAGTTAATAAGTGTCCATTTGGGTTTTCAATCTATGTAGCCGCAACACTGTTTTTGTTGTGGAAATTTAATCGGTTTTTAGTGTTATAGTTCAATAATTGTACATTCCTTTATTCGTATAAAATTATATTGAAATATAAAACATTTATTTTAAATTGAGCAACGATGCGCATTAATATATGATTAAATTGATATACCGAAGCTTAGCCAATATGGTAAAGAAGTAGTTTCCCTTAGGAAAGATGTCAAAATATACCCACAAAATCAGATTGCACCATATATTAAAAAATTAAACAATTTTCACTCATTGAAAAATAAATCCATATAAAATGTAAAACAATAAAAAAATCACGTACTCCAAATATATTTATACATAGATTTAGAAATTATGTATATAATAATGTGCAAGTGATTAATTAAATTGTATACATCGATGGTTTGGAGGCTTTAATAATACAGCATACAACGTTCCGATTGCATCTGACATTAAACGTTATTTTTATTGTTCCAATCTATACAAAAGGATGGAAAGAATAATCCCTCTTACCATAGAGGCATCGCATTGGTAAATATTACGTCTTAAATATTTATCTTTCATAATCGAATTAATTATTGGTGTGAAAGTGAAAATATATTTCACAAGCTCAATTTGGATTCAGGGATAACCGTTATATATATAATACGCATTAATAGATTATGAAAAAAAGCATTTGGCACGGTCATTCATGACGCATAATGTGTAAAATAAGTTCAGTCGGGTGTAAGTTATGATGCTACATTTTCTAAAGTCAATCTATCAATTCCAAATCATGTTTTACAGATTCTGATAACAATAACTTGTCACAATTCTTTGAAATTTAATAAGGGGTAAAGCAAGGGGAGCCTCTTTCTCCTCACCTATTTATTCTCTTTATAAATGATGTAAATGAAAGTTTAGATTTTTAGAAGCTCACATGTCAAGATATAGAAATACTTTCCTTGCACATGTTATTGTTTGCGGATGATATAGCTCTATTTACAACGTGATTTAAGAATTAAGTATGAAGTTAACAAATCGTTTTATACTGTCAAAAGTTCACATCAATGATCTCCTGTGCTAATACTAGACAATTGTGGCGTGTTCTGAGAAAACTGGGCAAAATGCTTGTGCGTAAAGTGTCATCCCAGATTAGCCTGTGCAGTCCGCATAAAAGCGGAAATTGTCGTCCCTGATTAGCCTGTGCTGACTGCACAGGCTAATCTGGGATGACAATTTACGCACAAGCATTTTGCCCAGTTTTCTCAGAACACGCCACAATTAAGAAATGTCTTAATTTATTTAGAATGCTTTGTTAAAAAGAAATGATTACCTTGATAGTTAACTACTTTGTTACTTCTTGATAACACTAACGATGTAAACCATTTTATTTATTAGTTATTTATGTATTTATTTAATTATCTATTTATGTTATATGGTTTTTGTATAGTATTTCATTTGTGTGATCTTTTTTTGTATATGTGTTAAGTACATACATAACATACACACTTGTATTTACAAACAAATACTTTTGTACCTGAAACACCTAAATATATGTTGATTTAATGTATAATCGCTGTATATCATAAATGCATCAAGTATATCATATTTTTTATCAAATAAGCTTCAATGTTTGGAAAGAATTACATTGAACATGTCACTTCAAATGGTTGTCTAGCCAATTGCATGCATCAACATTTTCCTAGCATGTCTTTGTTATAATATCTTGAAATCTAATCAATGTAGTAGAAAAAAAAAACATTTTTAAAAGTCCATGATTCGGATAAAAGTAAATAAGCGGCATTTTAATTGCTACATGTTATTTGAAAGAACAAGTACATGTGTGAACATAATATATATCAGAAATTCGCATGCAGTTGTCACTTAGTTTTGCGACCAATTTATAATTTTCACTTCTAGACCATCGTAACTTCAATTAATTACTTTGAATCAACTGTGTTGGTAAATTTCATGTCATCCGTCTGTTTGTTAGTCATAATTCACTCCACATACATGTGAAAACAGGTAACGTTAAGTGTATTCTGTTGTAAGTTGTTTATGTTTAACTTGCGAGTGAGTTAAAGCGAAAGATATCGCAACAATAATAGTATCGTATCGAAACGGAGCCCAATGATTCTTGATATATGAAGGACAACGTATCACATCGTTTATTAACTAACTAATGCAGGGCACTCGATCTTTCGGATCGAGACCCAATCGTGCAACTCATTCGAAACACTCCTGAGGCCCACATGTAATCGAATCTAAGCTGGAAATCAGACCGTATCAGATCGTAGGAGCTGTAATGGGTGAAACCTAGCTAGCAAAAATCACCGACAAAAACGGGGATGGAACCCGTGATCTCTCGGTTCCAAGGCAGACACTACCGCGTCGCCATAAAAGTTAGATCATATAGCAATGACGTATAAGTGCTCCGAATATATCACCCTACTACATACACCCCATCATATTTTTTTTAATTCTTCCACAAAGTTCTCTCTTCCATGACATATGTGGACGTCGTACAGACACGCAACCATTTGTGTTTTTTATGTTACCCAGCTCGAATAATCCCCGACCACAACGGGGATCGAACACGGGTCCTCCCGGTTCCAAGGCAGACACTCTACCGTGTCGCAATAAAAGCAAGCTCATATAGCAAGGTAGTATGAGTGCTTCTTATACGTCACCCTACTACATTGGCTATAATTGAACAGGTCGCAACCGAGCGTAAGGCAGAGCATCATAACGTGCGGACACGCGCCATATCGCATTAAGCCAAACACCTCAGTGTAAGATCGAGATTAGTTGCATGTGGCCAATCGTGGCGTTCATGGCGGAACCAAACATTGTATAAATTACGGTCAATGTCAAATGATGGGCGAAACTGTATGAGGGTCAGGTTAAATCAATCGTTAAAGAAGAAGTAGATATAAACATGGTCGTAAAGATAGATTATGACGTCATAACGTAAACACGACATGGACAAAACAGTAAAGATCTATTTTATAATAACAATGCGCACGTTGCAGTTTTCTTCTTTATATATGTCACGTTTTGATATTTTTTATGANGGTACTGTGTTTATTACCGCGAAACAACCGTCGTGATTATATCATTACTGTCTTTTTTTCTATGACAATTTGTCTGTTAACCATGTATAGAATGACTATTTTTTTAGAAAATTGCGCTGATTTTCATTTAAAGGGACCTTTTCACAGATTTTGGCATGTATTGAAGTTATCATTACATGATTTTAATTGATAAATGTAAACATTGGAACTAAATGGCTCCAGTTGTTAATACAATAATACAATTAAAGAAAGAACAAAAGTAATCCATAACTGGGCTCGAACCACTGACCCCTTGAGCAAAAGTCTAACGCTTAGACCGCTCGGCCATCCGTACTCATGCAGGAAGTGGTGTATTTTATGCCTTATATAAGCAATCCTCGTACTGTCACAAAATATAACGATACTCTCCAAATTATTCAATCGTTTGGCGTTGCAACGCCTCATAAATTTCAGGTTTTTAAATCGTAAAAGATGCATATAATGGATATTTTAGAGCATTGTAAATGTTCAGTATTACTGTTTCCTCATAAATATCATAACTACAACGAAAATCTGCGTATCTGAAACATTTTTTTCCCATTTTTTTTTCGATTTACCAAAACGTGAACAGGTTAAGTAGAAAACATCTTTTTAAGTTGAAAACGTAAACACTGATGAAATTTCGAAATCTGGAAGGATTTTACTCGTGAATGCAATGGGTACTGGTGACTCATAAGGCATGACAACACTTCAACGTGTGAGACCTAGATAATCATTTAACTTATTTTAACTGTCAACGTGACCGATGGATTTTTAATTAGCTGTCAACGGGTGAAAAGGTTATATCTTTTTGAAGTATACGGAATTTGACGCATAACATGGAATGCATGTTTTTTTTTTAAATAATAATTATTGTTACACCTGTTTCTTTTCGTCCCACTCATAAAAAGGTTATTTCTTTGAAGTATAAGGAATAACAGTTATAACATGCAACAAATGTTTTTAATTTTTACAACTCTTGATTTTTAAATACCAACTACGTTCCACTTATGAAAAGTAGTACCGACTTACGTTGTTTAACGTTTAAGTTACATAGTGACAACATTAAACGCAACGCGCGCAAACGTTCACATCCGTGGTGCATTTTGTTTACATGTAGATAATTTACCATATTACTTGCTCAAATTGGCATGCACTAGCTCCCTTAACAGGAATCACAAATACAAAGGGATTTAACACGAGTATAGTATCTCATTCCTTCTTGTTATTGGTAATCAGCACGTATGGAATTCAATTTAATCGCGCTCTTTGAAAAGGGGGTTAAATGCATGTGCGTAAAGTTTCCGCACAGGCTTATCAGGGACGACACTTTTCGCTTTTATGATATTTATCGTTTAAAGAAAGTTTCTCCTTAACATAAATCCAGTTTAGGCGGAAAATGTCGTGCATACTGTACAGGTTAATATGGGACGACACTTTACGCACATGCATTAAACCCCATTTTCACAGAGCGAGGCTCATTTAGATAATCTTCCCTTCAACATGATTCTTGACATCAATCCCTCTACACCAGTGTATGGTTAATCGAATATGGGAATCGAAATTCATGTAAAATGAACAGGAATATTTATATTTGTTTCGTTTTCAGGACAGTCAACTCCTTGTAAGATGCACGCGATTCTCGTGCTCGTGGTGTTCGTGCTCGCTCACGTGACAGGCACGTGGGGATGTAAGTAGAGTGTAGCCACAGTTAATATTGTTCATGAAAATTTCCTTTTATAGTGAGTGTTTGTTGTTGGTGGTTTTGGAAACAATCTGTCGTTGACAGATTTCATACTCCAGTTGTAAGAAATCTTACCACATCGACATAATAATCTACTTTGATATTCATATTAAATGAATCACAATTTCTGAAGACACATATGGAATTGTGTGGTACATTTTTTTTAACCACACAAAAACACTGGTTAACGTAATTCGTGACGTTATTTTTGAGACCAACGAGCTTGTAGTATTGCGCTTCTGGGTGTAGTTGTCACATTTTTAAAAATGGTTTTATTAATTGCTTTTTATGCTTGACACTAATTATTTTTATGCTTGTTGTTTTGTAATTTACTATTTGGCTCAACAAGTTTATTGCAAAGTTATGTCAAGGATGTCTGGGCTTTAAATGTATGGCTGACTGTGACGACGGTGTGACGTGTTCATACACAATGTGGTACAATATGAAGTATATACAATGCGGCCAGTCTACGTGTACACTCAATAATACTTTTTAAGGGTCATAAAATTATATACATCGAATTTAAAACATTACTGAACTAAACTGAATACTCATTGCTTAATGAAAACTCAATATATATCAAAGTTTAAGGATCGACATAAAATTAATATGTTATTTTATTATATTTATGTTGTCAAATAAGAAACAACATTTTTGTTTCCAAGCGACCAAATGCAATCGTATATACGCTAATAGAATCCACGTCAATAACAATGTGCGCAATATGGGGCTTTTTTTTGCAAATATGTCACATACATGCACGACATTGTCAAGACCGATTGCGTTATTTTCCTATCCCAGTTGGATGCCATCAAAGATGGGAGCTTGTGTACGCCAACAGCGGAAACGGAACGACCGTCTACGGGTCCAAAGAGACGCTTATTCGCGCCATGCTGGCGGGCGCCGACCTCCGAATATTCGTCCCATCGTGGGGCCCTGGGGGTTACCTGACAAGCGTCCAAAACACCCAGACGATCCGGAATAACGTTTGCGCGCAGGCGCTCTTCCACGTGAGTAAAGCGTCCTACGATACGTTCCAGGAAGTGCCGTATTTCTGGTTCGTGAACCTCTGCTCGACGGGTCACGTGCACATGGCGCGTTACTTCATCGGGAACCACGTGTCGGCGGGTATCAACGGTGACTACGTGGATATGCAGTGGTATATACGGTGCGTGTACATTAGCGTTGTCTTGTTGGGACTTGACGTGCCCATTAGAAACAGAATGCGTTACTTGAGCTCAATTGATCATATTAGCTCAGGTACTACTTAAAGGTACCTCGGGTACTCTTAAGTAAACTACAAAGTATTCAGGGAACGGAACATATTCTAAAAAGTACCCCCAGAATATGGCCGTTTGCCTTTTAGCGTGTTTTCCGTGCCCGGGATACATTGTAGTATACTTAAGAGTACCCGGAGTACTATTAAGTAGTACTTGACCAGACAACGACCAGTTGAGCGTTACATGATGATCTATACATGAGTATAAGGCATCTATTGATTTAATTGACTTTCCATAGCGTTACTGTCTATTTAAAAGGAGATTATCATCAGTCAGCATCATAGACATTACAGTCACACTTGTCACCACTACCACATTACCACTAAAATGACAACATCAAGAGCAGAAACATCATAAGCGGCAGCACCACCCCTCACCACAACAACAACCAACCAACAAAAAAAAACAATTAAACAACAGAACATATACACATGTCATGAAATAAACCATTATCATATTTATATGGTGTGTAGCGATTGGGTCGAATGATCACGTGATTATGACGCAGCTGTTGCATACATCTAGCTAGCTTTAGTATTTGACTATGTTGGACTTGTTTCTCTACTATGATTACAGTTAAACGTTGAAATAAATGTGAAATACATGTACACTATACGACCCAGAGCTGTTGATATAGGTGAAGAGTTTACAGAATTATAAAACATAAATATGGGATTCTACATTTGTAACTCCGCCTTCTTTTCAGGAAATACCCAGAACCTATCTACTCACACACACAGGACGGCACCGTCATCACCGGAAGTGTCCGCGACATAGTATACGCGGTGGAGGCAGGGGCGGATATCCGGATCGTCGACCGGCAGCTGGGCTACGGCGTCCGCATGGACAACGTGGAAGTGTCGTACGACCGCGCCATCGTGGCGGGGCAGTCACTGTGGCACGTCAGCGAGCGCATGAACGGACCGAATCTGGTAGGTTTGTTTCGGCTCGATTGTCACTGGCGGCTCCGGTACTACTTGAAAGTACACCTGGACTCTTAAGTATACTTCAAAGTACCGCGGTACGGAAAATATTATAAAAAGTACCCCGGTGTTTTGCAGGTTGCATTTGAGCATATTTTCAGTACCCGGGGTACATTGAAGTATACTTAGGAGAAGCCGGGATACTTTTAAGTAGTACCTGAGCCGACAACGACCAATTGAGTTAACACGTATTAGTAGTTTTACGGCTTTTTAAAGAATCAATACGGCGTGATTAAGTTCCAGCGAATTATCTTATACGTTTAATTAATCCACAATAAGGCTCACTGCCCTGTATCACTTCGTGCGGGGTCAGAAATAACAAGATGAAGCGTAACGAATGTGTCTTACCAAGTACAGTTCTTTTCCTAGCTAAAATGTGTTAACAATTGCTACATTGGATCATTGTGGTTCCGTGAAATTGTACACACAAATACAGAACTTTGAATAGAGAGTTTTAAGATATATGTTGTTGAAAAACATTAAATATTGCATTGGATAATAACTTGGACAAAATCACAACAGTTACCGAAACAAATGTTTGGCCTACCTACCATATTTTTGGCAAAGGAAACAAACATTAATAATCGTGTTCATGTTGAACGAAACAGTGACATATGTTCTTACTTATTCCGTGTGATAATGATACCTTTATGACTGGTTCTTTGAATGAAACGTTTGATAAACATTTTGGAAGATTGTACAGACATATTTGAAAAAACAATATCTCAGTAGGCGTTCCTATACATTTCCCCCATGAAAGACAGTTTTATAAGTTAATAACTTACCCTTTTATAAGTGCCAAAAACAGTACTTTTAAATAACGTGTCTTTGCTTTTTTGTCAATGCGAATTCTTGTCAGTGCATTATAAAGCTTTTATATTACTTGGTATGCGGAAATAAAATGGTCGATACAAAATAGAGGAATACGAAAACAGTTCTCTGCCACTTCTTTGAAGGCTTGCACGTAACCCAAATGGCGTGTTAAAAAAACATATTCAACAACAAGCCTGGTCTTAAATATAGAGCTGACAAACAAAACAAAAAACCAAATCTGTCTGGATTTCCCGACTTGTCACTTAATGTTTAACTGTCCTGTCAAGAACATTGGACCTGTTAAGTTACTCTGGCATGATAAGTCAGAGTGTTGTGTTGAGTAAGACTGACCTCCGCGCAAAGATATGACTCGTTCCGAGCACAGCTCTTTATATCCCTGCCGCCACACATATGTGCCCACATGCACTTACTATAGGCCTCTACAAAGAAAAGAAATTGCAACAAAATGGCTGGAAATTAGGTTTTATGTCACCAAAAAGAATGATAAAGTCACTGCTCATGTAAGGTTTCCTGGTCTTCTCCAGATGGTATTCATGTTTTCCCAACATGGTCATTAAAAACGCAAATTTCTACACAAGAAATAGTTTTCTGGAGAAACCCTGCTGAGAGGGTATGGCAGACATGTGTAAGTTTTATAACTATTTTAATTATTGTAGTGGCTTGCAAATTAAAGTAGTTTTTCACCCCTAAATGCCTGAACATTGCCCATTTTCACCGATCTTCTACTTCAGGGAGCCACATTTCGCTCATTTTTTAAGAAGTTTGTCAGGATTTTTTCTACATGTAGGCCAATTCCTTTGTTATCAATGTTAATACACAGTTTTTCAAATTGGACTTGGAAACTTTTATTTTTTCCAATTTACTTACACAATGTAAGTTTATGGTAAAATACCGAGCACTGCTCCCAATGGTTTTACACTGCTCATAAGGTTTCGGGTTTCCTGGGGTGCGCCATTACACACCACATGATGATGGTAGATTCAAGTATTATTGTTATTTTATAAAATATTAAGTTTTTCTTTTAAACTTAGTTTACATTTTGACTATATAAAACAATATTATTTTGATATGCTAAGTCAAATGGGCGTTCTTGAAAGTAAGAATGGTCTGATAAGTGACATTGGGTTAGTAATTAATACGGACCTGCTACGTAACCCTGGTTTGTAAGACATTGTAAGACCCTTGTTTTCCTGCTAAATCATACTGATAATGTAACTGAAACTGGTCTGTTAGTCATACGGACCTTCTATGTGACAAAGGTCTGTGAGCCATACTGGCCTGTTAAGTCACATGTAAGTCAAACGTGTCTGTTAGTCATACTGGTAAAGTAAGTATAAATGGTCTGTTCGTCATATTTGCCTGCTAAATCACATTGGTCTGTAAGTCATACCTGTCCGGTAAGTCAAAATGATTTGTAAGTCACACTGGCATGTAGATCAAACAGGTCTGTTAGTCATACTGGTTTACTAAGTGATGCTGGTTTGTAAGTCATACTAGCTTGAGAAATCTGACTTGTAGTTTGAGGTAGCAAAACGTTAATGTCACCACACAAGTCGACACATGGGTTGGACATATGTGTCGTGTTCTGAAAAAAACTGGACAAAATGCTTGTGCGTAAAGTGTCATCCCAGATTAGCCTGTGCAGTCCGCACAGGCTAATCAGGGACGACAATTTCCGATTTTATAGAATTTTTCGTTTAAATGATGTCTCTTCTTAGCGAAATTCCAGTTTAGGCGAAAAGTGTCGTCCCTGATGCGGACTGCACAGGCTAATCTGGGATGACAATTTACGCACAAGCATTAAGCCCAGTTTTCTCAGAACGCGACTCATATTATACACTCGAATACGGTGAGTGAACGAATGAATGGATATACATGTAGTTTATCAAAAGCATATACATCATGTCTCAATAGAACAATGAAACATCTGTTGGAACACATTCACACTGATGGTTTTAGATTTCGTTTGATTTACTTATTCCTCTCGACACTATTTTTTTTACATTTGCGTGCGCATGAACAGTTATTTCAATATGTCTGTTAACTACTTGTATTGTCGACTCGTAATTCCGACATAATTTGCTCTAGAAACTGCCCCGGTAATACATTCAATGGAGTTTAATAGCCTTTCATTATGTGAATGTTAATTTTAAGACGAAGTTGGTTAGTTCATATCCGTTTCTTTTCAATGGAGAACTTCATTAATGTCTGGCCACGCGATCTCATAGCATACTCGTGTTTATGAAATTAGGTCGATAATGAACATAAGTGGATAATTAATCCACCACATTTTATTTGAATAAACATTTACAGTGGCGGACATTTTATAACAATCTAGCATTTAAAAACTTAGTACGTAGGCATAATGGCAGAAAAAAAGTCAGTTATGTCCAAAAAGATAAACTATAATTAAAAGTTACCATTATTATGCGATAACGCCCGTGTTAAGTGTTTTGTATTGGTCAATAACGCACACCAAAACAATTTAATCTTTCTCTTGTGTACAGCACGACGCACGTACATCCCAAAATATTGTCTTGTGTTATTCACATCGTATTGTGTAAATAGGTCGCTGTGGCGTAGTGGATTTGGTGTCCGCCTAGCGACCGCTATGTCACGGGTTCGATCCCCACTGTGGGAGCGTTCTTTAGCGTTCTCCCCCAAAGACACCAAGAGGCCAGCAAATGGACTCGACAGCGTTTCAATTAGCCTTATGCGTTCGATGCAAGCGAGCTTAAATAAATTGGTTTAACCTATTTTGTGATAGGATAACGAACATAGAGCTATGCTATATCATCCAATAACGCACCCATGTCGTTTTTCCCATAGGACTTTTAATAGGATTACACACCTAGGGCGATGCTGTATCATCCAATAACGCACACGTGTCGTATTTCCTACAAGATAACATACCTAGCGCGATGCTATCTCGTCTTATAACGCACACTTGTCCTTTTTCTCACAGGATAACACACAAATCGCGATGCTATATCACCCAATAACGCACACCTGTCCTTTGTCCCACAGGAGTTCCAGGGAGACGACTATTGGTGGATGTCCGTCTGGTCCACTGACGGCACCGTCGACGTCTCACGTTGGAACGTGGGTGAGCACGTGAAGCGGGGAAACAGCAGCATGCAACAGTCCATGAACTGGTACGGGGCGTTTATATGAGCCGTGGTATGGGATAACTGGGCTTAATGCATGTGCGTAAGGTGTCGTCCCAGATAAGCCTGTGCAGTCCGCACAGGCTATTGTGGGACGACGCTTTCCGTCTAAACTGGATTTTCGCTAAGAAGAGACGTTCTTTAAACGAAATACACCATACAAGCGGAAAGTGTCGTCCTTGATAAGCTTGTGCAGCCCGCACAGGCTAATCAGGGACGCATCTTTCCGCTTTATACTGGATATTTGCCCCTTTTTCCCAGAGCAAGGCTCATATTGATACAATTGTTGGTTAAAACATTATGCAATATACAAATATAAAAATGCTGTTTCGACCAAATGTTTCATACTCCCGCCATTTTGATACGGGGGCGCCTATATTAATTGGGCGGTCTGTTCTTTTGTCTGTCTTTCCACCTGTCTTTGTCACTCTATTCTTTTGCCTTTTCTGTCAAGCTAAGTAGAGTTTACTGGTTCGTATAGCGCCAACACTGGTTGATACAACTGTTTGACACACACCTACGAAGTCTGCGCTTAAGACCGTCTCATTCTTAACCGCATAAAGCCCGTTTTTGATCGTTCAATTAGATTTTACCGGAGCGTTACGTATTGACGAGATTTTAAAGTGTGTCTTCAATGTATTTCTTCCGGAACAATAAGACGAATACGTGTTATATATATATATATATATATATCTTAAAGTTAAAACTGTAAGGAGACTGGGTCCTGTCTAATAAATATCGTAACACTAGTAAAGGTTACGATATAAAATTGAAGCTGCAATCAATAAACGCATATATCATTGCTACAATGATATTCCTAAATATAGACTCGTGAAAAGATACCAAGGAATATCTACACATTTATGCTAAGCTATTAAACATACAGTTGTTTGGTGTTTATGATTATTCGACAATGGTAATAACATATTTTCTTGCTAAGACTGGGCCGTGTTCAGCACATCATGCATAATCAATCGAAAACTGTTTAAAAACCACTTACTCAATCGGTGGTTGTCGGCTCAGGTACTATCGGTACTTTAAAGTAACCCGAGTACGCAAAATACGCTTACGGACATACTCCGGGGTACTTTTAGTATATTTTCCGTAACCCGGATACTTTTAAGTAGTATCTGAGCCAACAATGACCAATCGAGCCTGACGTAACCAAAGTTGTATTTATCAAGTAGTTGTTTTCCCGTCCCTCTGCAGGTACGCGGACAGTTGCTGGCAGATGGCGTACAAGCACGACGCGGAAGGGAACCTGGAGGATGGTTCCCTGGAACTCCTGCGCCTCGCCGTCGAGACCGGGCACCGTATCAAGGTGCTCATTGACGGCGCCATCACGGTGGAACCGGATCAGATAAACGTGCGCGGCGGCCACATAAACGCCCAGATTCTCGGCCTCGTTTCTAAGCAAGACCTGAAAACGTTTACGGACGACGTGTTCTGGGATTGGCGCGTTTTGACGACCACAGGAACGGAGACGTCGGAGTATTTTAACATCGGTGAGTACTTCAACCGCGGGAATACCGTGAAGCGCAAGCCCATGACGTGGTTCATTGACACACGCACGTGGAACCGCGTTCTCGTCAACGACAAAGACGGCGTGGTGCTCGCCGGCACCAAACAGCAGCTCATCGACGCCATCCTTCTGGGAGCGGAAGTGCGCTACAAGCTAACGTTTACGTCGAACGCGATCATTCACCAGGCGGACAATCTCGAGATTAGCGCCGACGGAAACGTCGGAGCGATGCACGTACGCTCCGTGAGCTTGAAATTCACGCCGGGGTCGGCGCACGAGGTGACGTTCCAGAACAGCCCCTACTGGTGGTTCACGATCGTCTCCACCACCGGAAAGGTGGACATCTCCCGCTGGACCGTCGGCGAGCACGTCAACCGTCGGCACACGCATCTCTTCGTGCAGGTCGAGTGGTTCGTCAGTTTCTAGGGCGGCGCGGTTGCGTCCCAAGGCACCGACAGACTGAAACTTACTCACTCAATATTTGTTACGCGAGTGTTTAGGATATAAGTTTGTCATTGACTGAGTTCTAGATCATGCATTAATTGATGTTATGTCAAGGGAAGTAAGAAGTTTAAGCGAAGTAATAATTTTTGAATGAAATAATTTCGCCCCTTTTCTGAAAACCAACCGTTTTTGTCACGCAAGTGTTGGATAATAGAATGGTGACTACAGAGTTTAGTTCTTGTCACATATATACCGCTCCAACGAACTTTCTCAGGTAGTGAACTCCTTGATAGCAGTTTAGTGGGTATATTAATTTCAAATGCTGAAAAAAAAAACGATTCGAATTTGATCTTGAAAAACAAGTAACAAGCTTTAAGTAAATTATTCACTGTCTGTGAGGGTGTTCTGGTCGGAATGGAGGGCCAGACAAGACCATATTTGACAATAAACATGGTGGTGTGTATGCTAAGTGTTTACTCACATTTAGTCGATGCATAGGAGATACTTATTTTCATAAAATATCGTAATTCAGTCTCATGTATCAAAACCCTAACATGAAGAATAAATTGAAACATTATAAACGGTTTTTCTTCTTATTTTGTCCCTGGAAAATCGGTAATAAACATAGTATTCCTATAAAATGCATGTTTTGTGTGGCCTCTTCATCCTTTATGAAAAACAACAAACCAAAATATTAAATCGGCGGGTGTACAACGTGTCGCTGAATTCTGCCCTAACGTTCTAGAAGAAAATGGCTTGGTGTTTGCATATCTGAATTAACTATAACATTTTAGAATGGTGTTTGTATTGGGTTTTCAATAAATGTAACGTCACCCTTTGACGATGAATTATCTTTCATTAAGAAGCGGCACGACATAAAAAATAGTGTTTATACCGTACAGAGAATGGGTGTGCTGTAATTAATGTTTTATTTATAGGCACTATAAATAAACCATTAATTACATTACATCCACTCTCTGAACGGTATAAACACTATTTTTTACCACAATGTATGAACTATTTAACCTTTTCCATTGGGCTTGTTAAATAACTGTATCATCAATAGCTATAACTGTCACCGAGAAAGAGTTATATACAATTTAGTCTCGTTCTGGAAACACTGGGCTGAATGCATGTGCATGCAGTGTTGTCCTAGCTTAGCTTGTGCAGTCTGTACATTTATTTTGTTTATTTTACCTTTCCGCCCTCAGTTTTAAGGAAATAATAAAATATAATCACTACGATTCTGCATTTTTAGAGGGAATGACTATGTTGTACACGCTAGAAGCAATTTGCATGACGTCATAAGCACTTGCACCTAATATGTGTGAAAAATATGTTTTACTGGTATTTTGTGTGTGTGTCTTCAATCTTGGGTTGAAGTGTCTTATTGCAATTTGAAATTTTAATAACAACCCGTGTTGCAATAAAACACATTTACTCATGAAATTGATCACATTCATGTCGTTGGTTTTGGTCGAATCTTACACGTCTGTCTTTTTTTGAAACACATATCAGTCGGCTTAAAAGTAAATGATATTGCGTGTACTCGTGACATAAATATTTCTAGAACGATTGGAAGAGTGTTTTGGACAATTAAAACTGGAATTCGTCATCTTGTGCCATGATTGGTCAGGTAATCAGTAGGTTGTTTTAAATTACTTGTATACAAATATGCACAATGTTTTGTGATTGAGTTATATTTATGTAAGTAAGTGTTGACTTAGTTTTCTTTGATTGTATTTGATTGTATGAGATTTGTAAATACAGTGTGAATGACTGTCCAACCGAATCATGCTCGCGTGTAATGTATTTTCGTGGTAGTCATATTGAGTCAGGAAAATGTTTTTGCAAGTTTGCTGTTTGATGACCACTTAACGTTAGACTTATGCGAACAGGCATCGATTTATTCCTTAAGTACGAAGTCTTCTGCGTTGTTTGAAATCAAGTTTTTGCAAATCTGTTGAAAATTGATGCAGTAGTGAGCTTCGGAAATGTACTGGTGTGCCGAAATCAGCGTTTCAAGGGTCGTAGTCACATCCCTTGTATTTATTATATAAGTACATTTTTTTTTAAAGAATTCAACTTACCTTTTTTGTGGTTAGTTTGTATAAAAAATAGATAATTAAAAAATAAATAAAATAAAATAAAAAAAATTACCAACTAATGACGAATGCCTGTGGTATGAAGTTCAATATATTCTCTTTAAAAAATACAGAGACATCTGAATGTATATGTATATGTATTTAAGATTTCAAATATCAAAAATGAGTCTCTAAATTCGCAGCCTTATATTCATAATGTTCACACGCTGCCATACCTGTCAGTGGTCGGTGGGAGAGAAATCACATTTAGTGTAATTTAACATTTTCTTTCCCTTTGTTAACTCCCTTTTGAATGTTTTGTTGTATTTTTTTTTTAATTGCAAATATTGCTCATTTTATTCATTTTATTGTCAAAAGAAAAAAAAATGCTTTATTTATGGTTTATTGAATGAATTGAACACGTTCGTTTAGTCTGACTCCGGATGTTTGCTTTTACCAAGAAGATCATGTGTACCTGAAATCCTGCAATTACCGAAATCCCCGTATATTAAAGTTATTTTATTGTATTGCATGAAATGAAAAATTTCTAAAAAAAAAATATAAAAAAAATATTAGGACATATATAGGGTTAAAATAAGAAATGTATTAATTATTTTGTAGGTAAACATTTTTGAAGGTCGTAATTAAATCAAATACCGGGATCTCGGCAACTGATATGACAAGGAGTGCTCGACCAGGTACCGAAATCCCCAATTCTGTATGTCATGGTGTTTATCATCCCTTATGACACAGCAAAAAGTGGTATTATCTTCTATTGATTATGTACAAGGGAACATAATACAATAAGCCTCCAGTACCTTTTGATACAAAATAGCGTTTTATCACGCGGATTTCAGTAGGCTCTTCGACGACGAGCGGGCACAAAGATCCCCCATATAAGTACATATACAGGTGGTAATAATCATACACATGTATAGCATCGCTAACATGATATTTATCAATATACAATGGAAAGTTCATCAAACAAATAATTTTGGTCATTTCATGAAATAAATTATCGATATTCTTTGTCATTAAGATTTGAAAAACAATGTTTTATTTTTATTTTCATCAATAGATACCATTTGGCATAGTTAGCTGGATGATTTCGGTAACCGGGCGAGCGTCTGAGAGTGGAAGCTTCAATATGTTCCATTACAAAATGCTGATTAAGCTTAGAAAATGACGAAACATGTTTCTGTGTTGCACTTGTCATAGATATATATTGCTAATGTCTTATTAGAAGTAGTAAATATGATTTATATCGCATCTATACTTACTAACGTAAGGGATTTCGGTACCTGCTCTGCGTCTAAGGACGTGCTTATCTTACCGAAATCACCGTTATACATGATCATACCCTTAGGAAATAGCCGACAGAATGAAAAAGCTTGTACCCCAGAGGAAAGCGGCTAAACAGAAGGGGAAGAATGCCTGGATATCCTGAGAAACGTTATATATCGACAGCCGTCCGATCAGGGACTAGGGCTTCAAGAGAGGTGGTGTGCGGATCCTTAGCTGGAATGCTAATGGGCTTACCGGACAGAAACTGGACGATCCTGATTTTGCAGAATTAATATCAAGTCATGACATTATGTTCTGGTACGAGGCTTGGGCTTCAGATACCAGTGACATCAATCTGTCTTCCTTTCATAGTTACCCTTATTTTCGTTAATGCCAACATAAAAATGCAAAACGAAATAGCGGAGTTGTAGCGTTATTAATACATAAACAAATTAAAATTTGTTGTAGAAACATTAATGCATAAGTACGATTCCATTATTTGGTTTAAGCTCTGTAAACATTTCTTTAACTTAGACAAAGACATTTATGTTTGTGGCGTGTATATATAAATATGCCCGAGTAGTCACCAGCATACAACGTAGCAGACGTAATTGTTTTTCGATACTCTAGAAAACTTTTTTTTTGTTTTTAAATATTTTGTGTCCGGGTTTTATTACAGGTGATTTTAATTACAGAGGTGGTCAAAAGCACGATTTTATAGTGTTTGACCAATGTGTTGATTTTCTCGACTTTGAAAATTTAATTCCCGATAATTTTCTTAGCAGGGCCTCAATGGACAGAATATGTAACACGTTTGGTTGTAAACTGGTTGACCTATGCAATGCGCTTTGTTAACCAACGATTATTTGATAATTTTAATACCAAGTTCTTTCGCGTTTTTTAATGTGTTCTCGCAATCAAAACTTTATTACTTTCTCTAAAAATGTCAGATTTTTATTTTTCAACTCTAATTTCACAGTCAGTATCTAAAAACACAACATCTGATCGTTTAATACATAACATTTAATTGATTTTGAAAACTAAATCAAACCAGCAAAAGATCATAACGTCTCTCAGATCCCCAAAGAACAATCGCTCTCAGAAACAAAAGTGTGACATTAATTCTTAAATATATCTGGCGTTATAGGTATTTTAACTGCCGGCTTGACAATTCTCTGAATGCACCCAGACAGACATAATTTAAGCCAATGATCAAAACAAGGGTTGGTTTCCATGGAAATAGTATGGACCCAATTGATATAATAGACAATCGTTTTAAGTTTTGATTTACTAATTTTACAATCCTTAATACACTCAGTTAAAAACAAAGCTACAGTAACTGGGTCGGCTGGTAAACTCGTCAAATTATGAACTTTACACCACAAACAAAACTTTTCAAAAGTCAACCTGTATTGATGCACACTTGATTTTGTTTTCTCCAAGAAGAGGACCTTTAACTTCTGAAAACTAGTCCTGTTGGTGAACTGAGACTTTTTTGCACATGCTAGCAACATGTATCCATCTGTTCTATGTGAATATACCTGTAGTTAAAAATTACCAAATATTTCATAACGAAAACAAAACACATTTATAAAGAGACTAAATATTAATAAATCAAATTTATCTTTCCCGAAAATAATTAGAAACAATGGACTAGAAGGCCAGTATGGCGCAACGAATGTACCGCGTCCTCTGCATGCAATTAAATAATTTAATACATTGGGAATATGATTAACCGGGGAAACTAACCAATTATTGTCGTTAAACCAATTAACCGAAATGCATCGATAGTTTCTGTCAAAAAGTCCAAAATAAAGAATTATACCTAGGCAATAGGTGATTATAAGAGTTAGCGAACCTATCTTTGTCATGAGGCCCGTACAATAAATCAATATAGCAGAACAATTGTTAAGATAAAACCATAATCATCATAATCCACCAGCCTAGTAAGACTATCAATAACTTTTTTTCAGTCCTGCTCAACCAAACAGTTTTTTAAGAAATTAACAGCACATAAGGAAAATATATCTTAAGCCATACCATAAAGCTATACCATGAAGCATCTGCTATGTACTATATGTTTCAATAACGCTAAAACAATTCTTTGTATCTGTTTGCAATAAGTAGTGGTGCGGTAGTCGAGTGGTAACACTCTCGTCTACCATTCCAGAGGTCCCCGGTTCAATCCCTGGCCGGGGCACTGGAAATTTCAGAAATGCATCAAATGTGTCCCACCCAACTAGAGATGTACTGGTATGAAACCCATGTAATTCTCGCGTGCAAAGAGATAGGGTATCGGACCAGGATTTCTTGTATCGCAATACTGTATCTTCTGCTTGCTGTCTCTTCAGCAAAAACAAAAGGACTCCATTGAAAATAAGTGCTTGCACTTTCAATGGTTATCATTGACTGCAAGGTCAAAAGAAATACACATATACAAGTAGTAATATTCTCTCGCCGTATATTTGTAAAATAATTAATGTGATGTTAGTTTCGGGTGTTTTTCCTAAAATTGGGCGGATATGATTATTATTCCACTGTTAAAACAGATGGTCGTAGTTCTTTTGCTAACTACAGAGGTATCACATTATAAAGTTGTTTTTCAAAGTTTTTTACTACTATATTGAATGTTAGAATCATGTTGTTTTTTTGAAAAAATGAAACCCTCTTTCCGATGCGAAGTTTGGTTTTCGTAAAGGTGTCTACACTACATATGCCATATTTTCCACAGTGTCTGTTGTCCAACATTATCTGAAGAACAATACACGACTATATCTAGCATTTATGGACCTTAAGAAATCCTTTTATAGTATATATCGAAATATACTTTGGTATAAATTAGTCAATGCTGATATACGTGGTTAAGTGTTGAATATTGTGAAAAAATATGTATTGGCATGTCTATTCTCGTGTTAAGCATTGAATTAATCTTTCCGAATTATTCGAATATTATGTTGGCTTAAGACAACGGGCGATTGTCTCCCCTTCGCTTGTGTCTTTAGTGTATAGAGGATTTCCACATGTTTTTTTTTTTTACAAAATAATGCAAATGCTGGTATTGGGCTGTATGATACTGTTTTGTTCGTTTTACTTTTCTGCAGTCTATATAGTGATTTTAGGCAAAACGCCACGCGAATTACAAACACACTTGCATAGTTTGGCAACGTATTGCAACACGTGGAGTTAAGAAGAAAGTAGTTCGAAAACTAGAATTATGGTTTTCAGAAAACATGTTGCCCAACGTGGGAAAAAGCGATGGTTGTATAAAAATGAACAATACACATTTTTAATCAATTTTAATGATGTCGGCTGTGTTTGTAGACATACTGGGAATTCTGCTGCAAATAAAGAGTAAACAATTTGTAAATCTTTAAAATCTTAAAATATTTTGTTATACAATTAAAACAAATATCCTATCCGTCCAAAGACGTGTTGTGAGCTGTTTGATGCTTTTGTAAGTTGTACACTTAACTGTGCGTAAGAATATTTTGGGTTTTACCAAGTCTAAAGATATTGAACGTGTGCATTTACAGTTTTGTAAATCTATATTTAATGTAAGGAAATCAAGTTCATCTGTAGGTGTATACGGCTACTTGGGGCGATACCCTTTATATATTTCCAGGTACACGATCATTTTGGTGTGAGGTCTTTCAAAGCGATAATATAATTATTTCAACTTTGTATCTGAGAGCTTCAGAAGATTTTTAACTAGGTCACTCTTACTGGGTGTCCTGTGTTAGAAAACTGTTAGATGATTTTGGGTTTGATGTTGTTTTTTTTTTAATCCTGAAATATATGTAGTTCTTTTCATTTCGTATTTAAGAAGCGATTTATACACATCTTTATTCAAGAATGGCAAGGTTTATCACTACTTAGTTCTGTTTTAACAGATTATGCTTATTATCAATAAGAATCCATACGGGTCATTATGGTTCTAGTTATATACCAAGAACCGAAATATACTGTTTGTATTGTGGTAGTCGCGATTTAGAAGACGTGTATCATTTTATATGCATTTGTCAATATTACATTACTATAAGGCATATATTTCTCGATAAAAGATTTAACGTAAGACCTTCAGTATACAAATTCAATTCTCTTATGGAATCTGTTAACGCATATCTTCTCAAAAATGTTTGCAAACTATATACAATATGCACTATATACACTATATACAATATGCACTATATACAATATGCACTATATACAATATGCACTATATACAATATGCACTATATACAATATGCACCATATACAATATGCACTATATACAAGACAATCTTCTACCGTTTAATACATGTACATCACTCTCCATATGTATGTTTCGTAGTATGCACACTGTATTTGAATACATGTTTGCATTTTACTGATAATCGCAACATACATGCTTGTATAGAAAAAACGATAAATACAATATTGTAACTCATATGTTTGATTACTTTAACATAGTTAATGCTTCGTTTCTTAAATAATAAATATATGCAAGGATTTCGGGAATAACGGATTATGGAATTTCTACACACACCCGTTTGTACTGATACAAGCTCCAAGTGTTCGAGACGAACCACTAATAACTCAAGTTGGGTTTTATTTAGGCCTTTTTAAGCGTCAAATGTAAAACCAAACTTAACACATCATTATGACACACTGCTTCTATAATATCAAGTATGGGTATGATCATATTGCGAAACCATTGGATTAGTTTAGGAGAGGAATAACTGGGTTCATAACATTTACAGTACAAACCATTTGCCGTTATATAAATTGTATGATAATACAACTATTTTGAACTGAATCTATGCGCGTATTATCCCCAACACACTAAAAATACTCTAAGGCAGGTTATAGCTTCCTTAAGGACGTACGCGGCAGTTTAGTTTCACGCAAA